>RJWH01001934.1:0-55382 GCA_004363575.1 Solenodon paradoxus
TCTCTCCCCCTCCCTCTCCAGCTGTGCCTGTAGACACACTGGCGTCAGATCACGTCTATTTGTGCCAGTGAAGGGAGCTGAGATCCGCTCCTTCGTGCCTGTCCACGTCTCTATCCCATGGCCACGAACTTCCTGACTTGAAACAGCGTGAATTAATATCGCCTCATTCTGGACCGAGACGTCCGCCACGGGTCTGACTGGGCTACAATCGAGGGCTCGGCACGGCTGGTTCCTGCAGGCTCTTAGGAGAACATCGTGGCCATTTCCCGCCTCTAAGCTGCCCGCATTCCTCTGTGCGGCGCCCTCCTGGCACCTCATGGCCTCCCCTCCCGCGCTTCCATCCTCACATCCCTCGGCCTCCTCCGGCCAGTCCCTGCCTGCCTCCCTCTTACAAGGACGCAGTGACGACAACTAGGACCCAGCAGGTACTCCAGAACAGTCTCCCCATCTCGAGACCCTTAACTCAGCCACCCGACGAGGTAGGTCCCTTTTGCCCCATAAAGTAACGCCCCGGGGCCGGTACCGGTGGGCTCCCTCGCTGCGCGGCCACATCCGGTGCCATGGCGGACAGGCAGGAATTGGGGCCAGGCCACCTGCAATCATACAGTTGCCTACAGGCTTCCGCAGGTTTCCTCGTCTGTTAAATAAAATGGTGGTCGTCCCTCCCCGGGAGAGCTGTGGCGGGAATTAAGTGGCTCCATCTGAGTCAAAATCTTAGACCTTGAATGATACACTTAAAAAGAGTTGAGAGAGAGCGGACATATTGAGTGCCTGCGACGATGACGATAATCCTACTGCAGAGCTGTGTGTTGCACACTCACTCACTCACTCACACGCCCCTGCTCACTCTGTCTTTTCTTCAAGGTCCTCACCCGCAGGCTAGCCCAGAGCCCTGCTGTGGAAGGCCCAGACCCAAGACGCCCAGCCCACATCTCCCGGTGGCAGCTCCCCATCGCTCCCGTCACACTGAAGGACGGGTCCTGTTGGCTGTGGCCTTGGAGCTGAGCGTGAGCTCCTGGAGCATGCCTATCCCCATGGCTGCTCCTGCGACGGGCTCAGACCTGCCCTTCTGTCACCAGCCAGAAAAACTCATCACTCCCGTATTCCTTGTCTCTCTCCCAGGACAGACTTGCACCAACGGTCACCCCCAGGGACTGTCCCTTGGCACTGACTCAACTGGGTCTCTGTGTGGCTGTGACCTAGGGGTGACTAAGCACAAGTGACAGAGCTTTCCTTTAGGGAGGTCATCTTTTTTATTTGAAGGAAAGGTGCAGGCAGGGATGGAAGCCAGTAGGCAGGCAGGCAAAGAGAGGGGGGAAATGCCCTCTATTTATTTTTTCATTTCACTGTTCATCTCAGTTGTTCTCCTCTGCCCGGGTCGCCAACCCTGGGATGTACATGGACTGCGCTAGCTGGAAACAGAAGACTAAACACTAAGCCACCAGAGCGCATCTCCGGTGTCTCTTAATAAACCTCAAAGTACCTCCCGTAGCAGCTCTGTCTGGGCTCCTTCTTCTCACTTCTGGAGGAGGACACTGGCCCCAGACCAGTTAAATGCATCATCTTAACTTTAGCAGACAGAGCACAGAAATATGCCCGATGAACGGCACCCAAGTAGGAAAATTTGAGAGGTGGTCAGAGGTTACTTTTCACTTAAAACGGCTGCCCAGATATATACTTACATCAGATAACCCAGAACTAATATAAAGGTGTGCCAATGATATTTGTATTCTTACTTCAATATAAAAATGAAACTTGCATATTACCATATTTTAAAACAATACTTTGACAACTGTGTTTCAATACAATTATTTCCCAAAAAAGGAAAAATTGCTCAGGACACAGTCTTCCCTCCATCCTGAATGATGCTCACAACAAAAGGAAAAAGACTTTCTGAATAAACTTGAATTGCCTCCCTGGAATATCTCCTTTAGTCTGCAAACGACAACTATATCCCCCAAGTTCAAGGACACCTCCTGTTACTCAGCCTCCCGAGAGGAGAGGACGTCTGTGCCAGAGCCGGCTGCGGCCCACGTGCGTGGCAGAACCGGCGAGTCACCACTTCCAGGGCTGGTTTTCTCACCAGCAACACAGCTCCTGGCCCTGAAGCCCAGCCTGGGCGTCATTCCTCGGGAGTCTGTGTTCGGGACCACGGGGCCGCTCCACAGAAAAACTGTGATGCTTTTCTGCCTTTGCTGTTGGGGACGTTTTCATGGTGTCCACTGCGCTTTTAAAGTTTGCTCAGGAACCCTTCGATGCAGCAATTCCATACAGCCTGGGAAAGCAGAATCTCTAATTGGTAAAAGCATCTGCACCGCTTTGTTCATAGCAGCACAGCTCACAACGACCAAGACATGGAAACAAATGCTTGTCTGCAGATGATGAATAAAGAAGCTGTGCTCTAGATACGCAGTGGAATTCCATGCAGCTGTTTTTTAAAAAAAATGAAATTGTGCCCTTTGCAACCGTCTGGATGGAACTGGAGGGGATCATGTCATGCGAGATAAATCAGAATAAAAAAAGAGATGGGATGATTTCAGGCCTAGGTGGAATATAATGTAATGAAACAAGTAGGCAGTTGAAACCCACAGGACAGAGATGATGGCCGCCGGGGGGTGGGGGGGGGCGGAGGAGAGACGAGGTGGCAAGAGACACTGGGACTCTGGTGGCCGGTGTGGGATTCCCATGGACTGAGAAGCGAGTTCAATATCTTAAAATGAGTATGGCTTTGTAAGCAAAAGAAATAATGCTAACGTTATTCTATTATAAAATAAAATAAAGCTTGTTCAGGGAGCTCAGCAGAAAAGCACGGAAAACTAGTTCTCGGGTTATAAGGACCACTTTCTTCAAAAATGTAAGAACTCATCTCCCCTGAGGAAGGGGCAAGAGCTCATGCGTGTTCCTCTGGCCCCGATTCCAGCGAACAGCTCCCCAGGGTCTTCCACCATGCTGTTTGGGTGCCAGGGGACAGCGACGGTGGGGAGGCAGCGGGAGCCCTCCTCTAAGCACACTGGGGGGCTCATAAACTGACCCGCAAGCAGCAGGGTCTCTCACGGCGTCACTGGGTCATCTTTGTGGCTGTGTCACTCAGTAGGAATGACTCTATTAAGTCTGTTCCTGAGGTGTTTCACCCCAAAAAGGCAGCATTGGGTGGGAGGGCACATTAATTATGTCTTTCTTAAACATCGAAGGCAGTCAAAACCAGTTTGAATCTCTAATTTTCAACATATTGAAACAGATTCGTGTCCACCCGAAGCCTCTTTCTATGGTTCACTGGTGGAGGGCCAAGTTGAGGAGATTAAAAACTACAGTAGGTGACTATTTAAAAAAATGAAGGATGGTGGCAAAAAGACTTAAAGACTTGAGCACACCTGGTCCAGTGATTGATAGCTGACTGTGATTTTGATGTGAGGAAGTATTGGGAGAAAGGGAAAAATGTAACCTTCTATACAGCTGGACAGGCAGTTACAGTAAAACTGAATCTTTGCAATGGTTGTGAATATGTGCTATTGATTCCTAAGGAAACACAGAGCACAGTATTTGTTATACACATAGTATTGCTCAGAACTAAAGGGCAAAAATGATCACCCAAAATTATGAAAAACAGGCCCTAGAGATTGGTATTACCACAAAAGCTAGAGACGCATACATACCCACACGACTGCAATGGGTTGAGAGCAGTACTGAATTTGTGGATAAAGGGCTAAGGGGGTACAGTCCAAGGAAATCGGCTCTCTTGTTCTTTCATTCAATCAACTAACATGCACTGAACATGAACTCTGGTTCAGGCACTGTTAGAAGACCTGTGGATATAGTTAAGAGGACAGGAATGTCCTAATTTTGATGCCGTTTATATTCATGTGCATATGCGTGTGAGAGGGGAGGTGAGAGAAGGTAAGGGGAGAGGGAGGAGAGGTGAGGAGAGGAGAAGAGAGGAGAGGAGAGGAGTAGGGTAAGCTAGGAAAGGTCACAGACATTACAAATAAATAACTAAAGAAAAAAAATGATCACATAATTATAAGGGCTCTGCATGGATTTAATGGTTCCCCCGCCCCCCCAAAAAAAGGATTGTTCCAATTCCTAATTCCCAGAGCCTGTGAATGTGACCTTATTGGAAAAAGGGATGGTGGCAGGAGTTAGTATTTTGTGGCCACAAGGCAAGAGAGTGCCTGGGAAAGCTGGAAGAACCAAGGAAGGATTCTTCACTTGAGCCTCCAGATTGATTTCAGACTTCTGGGCCCCAGAACTGTGAGAGAACAACTTTCTGTTGTTTGAATCCCTAACACTTATGGTCATTTGCTGAAACAACCCTAGGATTTGAAAAAAAGGCTGCAGAGAAAACAGACCAATTCAGACCTGTATACCGGAAGGGTTTGCTTGTCATAAAGCGTGTTCTTTGTCAGGAGGAGGCTCAAGAACTGCATCCAGGGTCCCCCTCACAGGGACCATGCAGAAGGGACTCTTGCTTTGTGATCACTCACAGTTATGACAAGGAGTGGATGTCTATTTTCGTTGCCTGTCCAAGTCTCATCTCATTTCCTTTTATTAATAAGAAGTGTCTTCCCTATGGGGACTTTATCCATGTTCTTTGGGTAGGGTTGATTCCCTTCTTGTTCCCGCTCTCATTCACATGTAGAGTCATATCTCAGGGGTCCTATTATTCCACCATCTTGACAGTCAGGCATGGGCGGGGACTCAGGCGGAGCCAATCAGAGTCCTCTCTGGGAATTTCTTCTGAGAATCTGAGAAAATACTCCCTTTCTCCACTAGAGGGCTTCGCTGGTGGGAGGTGATGCCGGGGCTGAGGTTCCCTGAGGGTGTTTAGGTACGTGATCCAATAGCTTTCCTTTGTTCCCCTAAAATTAGTGCTCTCTTGAGTGCAAATAAAAAGACTAACTAATTCAAGGCCTTGTCTTTGTGACCTAAGCCAAGCCACATAGAATTCTTTTTTTTTTTTTTGACCCACACAACTAGGTAGAAACTGACCTACTTCTCAGAAAGGACATTGCCTTCCCACTCTGGGTCCCATCCTACAACCTTCTTAGCCTGCTGAAGGGGAACGACCAGCTCTTGCTGTCCCTGCCATGAGGGAGAGGAAAGAAGCAAACCAAAAGTAAAGAGTCCAAAAAATCAAAGCCAGGAAATCTTCAAAGAGACACCAAGCCCCCAAAGTAACAATTATTAACATCTTTGCTGATCCCTCTGAAAATTCAATTCCCTACTACGGTGTCCCAGTTTTGTATCCTCACAGTGTTTAATGCTGCATCAGTCTCAGTTATTTGGTGCAGGAACAGAGTTAATTCGAGCTCATTCGAGCTGAAAATGACTTTATCAGAAGACTGGAGAACCAAACTCAGAAATGCACCAGAACAGAAGATGAAAGAGCAGAATCACAACCAAAATCAGACCCCAGGACCAAATTGGGCAAAGATTTTACAGTTACATGTGGATTCTCCCTGGCGCCAGAGTCCGGCTTCCTCCCACACACCCTAAAAAGGCCTTCCCTCCCTGTACAGGATCAGCAAAATTCCAGGGGACAATATCTCATTGACCAATTCTATGTCACATGCGCAAGGCAGGGGAGATGGGAAGAGGACACATTTTAGGTGCATTGTCTCCCAAGGAGACTATGGGAAATTTCATGAGCATCATGACTTATAACTGTGTTGTGTCCTCTGGGTTTGAAGTGGAGGTGACCTTGGGATGCCCCCACAGCAATTAGATTGTGTCACTGCAGTGCCCTCCTGTGATAGACTAAAGATACGATGAAAAAGCAGTCAATATTTTCATATACAAGGAAAAGCCCTATGAGATTCAGTCACACTTAGTTTTCTATGTTAAACCACTGTGTAAAGTAGGAGAAAATTCCAAGTTGCAACTGCTACCCCCTGAGAAGGAAATCAAGAGGAATGGGACTTAGAACAGATGTCAGCCGCCTGGTGGTGAGAGCAGCAGCACCACTTCTCCTCTTGACTATCCAGTGTGGCTACCTCTCTAGACGGCAAATCTGTTCTGTCAAAGTGAGACTTGCTGGCTGAAGCCTGGAGAGCTTGGACAAGCTCTTGGAGATGGGGTAGGAGTATGTGGCATCTGTCATCCACTTGCTGGGTGTGCATAGAGGACACACCCGTGAAGGGGATGGCGGAGGCCAATGCGAGCGAGTTTCTGGTTGAGCAGACAGTGAAAAATGAAGGGAATGTGCAGTGATGCTCACACACTGAAGAGGGCTGATGAAGGAGGAAGGATTTTCTGTGAGCCCAGTAGGTCTGCAGTCAAAGGCAAATGAGGAACGTACACCCCCGAGAAATGGAAGCAATGCAGATGACAAGAGGGGCTCTCTGGAGATGACCCAGAGCTCACCACACAGACAAGAATGGACTGATCCATCCCTGTTGTGGACTGAGTGTTTCTTGTCCCCGCTATTCATGTGGAGAAGACCTAGTCCACAGGTATTGGAGATGGGGCCATTGGGTCATAGTAGCTGGAGACTTTGTGAATGAGATTAGTGCTGTTATCAGAGACATGAGGATGCCCCAGCTCTCAACACCCCCTCGCTCTCTTCCTCCCTCACCTGTCTCTTCAATTCTCTCTCACCCTCCCTCTTTCATATTTCTTCTTACTACCTGACTCTCCTCCCCACCCTCCCTCTCTCCCTTTGTCTGTCTGTCTACCCCTCCCTACCTCTTTTTCTTTGTCTCCCCCCCACCACCCCATTTCTCTCTCCCTCTGAGACACAGGGAAGGCACCTTCTAGAGGAGGAAGAGCATTCAGCAGAACTTAAGCATGCTGGCACCTAGCTCTAGCCTTTCCTGTCTCCAGAGCTCTGAGGAATCTCCATAGTTGTCTCAGTCACAGTGTGTGACATTCTATTAGGGCAGCTCCAGCTGGTGGAGGCAGCCAGTCAGCCCTGGCATCTGGAGAATGGAGGCCACACCCCTGTTCCACCACTGCCCTGCCCTGCACATTCACTGAACTGAGTCCGTTGAACTGCTTTGTCTGGGCCTGGGCTGAGGCTGGTGCCACGTGGCTCCGGCATCTGCCAGTCCCCTGAAGCAGGATTTTAACCTTCAGTCGAAGCAGCCGCCAGGACGGATCTGGCAGAGTGCCCAGCAGATGACCAGCATAAGGAAAGCAGGGCGTGTGGTGGGGGAGCAGGGTGGGCACATTGGAAGCTGAGGGCTCTCTTCCTGCGCCCCTTTTGAGGGACCTATCTAGAGTGTTTGGGGGCACCCGCCCCAGCAGGACAGCCAGGAGTCTGCTCCCAGCTGTGATTCCTCATTTCTCTCACTCACTGTGCAGCTCTGGGCTAGGCTCTTGACCTCCACGTCTCAGTATCCTGAGCTGCAAAATGGGGATAATCGCAGCAGCACCAACCTGGCGGACTGGGTGTCGGAATTCTTAGGAGGCGCCTCTCACGCAGAGACCCTTGCAGGTCAACTGTCAGCAGCACCTCAAATTTAGTATCCTTGTCCATGTGTAGAATGACTGAACTTATAAGAAACATCTCCGGCAGAAAAGAAATTTGAGAATACAGTTCTTCTCAGGCTGAGCAGAGACCTTGTCTCTTTGGTCCAGATATATTCTCTGGAATAACTAGATTTTGTAAGCAAGATATTTGAAAACAAAGTGTCACGGGGTCAAGTTTTTTTTGTTTTTGTTTTTGTTTTAATTTTTAAAGGAAAGGTGCAGGCCCGAATGCAAGGGAGCAGGCAGGCAGGCAGAAAGAGAGAGGAGGAAAAAGCATCTTTGTATGTTTGTATTTTAATTTCACTCTTGGCTGTTCCTCCCCACTTTGCCGCATGAACCTGGATCCCTGGGATTTATGTGGACTGTGCTCAGCTGGAGATGGTGGACCTAACCACTAAGCCACACGCCAGCATCAAGTTCTTAATATCACAAATCCTAATTATATGCTCTCTGGACCCATAAACGCTTTTTTCCTCTATTAGCAACCATAGCCAATTTTTTAAATGGTTAATTGTGAGCAATGCCCAAGAAACATCTCAGAAATCCAAGAAAAGTGTAGTAGATGTGAAAGGAAAAGCCGTGGACACAGACCCCATGTTCCTACGTATGTGGGGTCAGTCGTCCCAGAAAGAATCTTGAAGATGAATTGGAAGCTGGGAGACTTCTCTCAGAGAAGGAGCAAGCTCCTCATTCTTGTCCTCTCAGAGCTCAGCGAAGGGGCCCATGTAGAAGTTGCCTCTATTTTATTTTTTAAAGGAAAAATGCAGGCAGGAATGAAGACAAGTAGGCAGGTAGGCAGGGAGAGGAAGGAGGAAGAAGCAATTATTTTATTTCATTTAATTATTCATCTTGGCTGTTCCCCCAGCCCCGGGTCGCGAACCTGTGTCCTTGGGATGGATGTGGACCATGCCTGGCAGGAAGCCGTGGACCTAACTGCAAGGTCACCAGGATGTATCAGGAGTTACATTTAAAACATGAAACACATTAAATTTTAGGGACTACAGTATGATTATAATTAAGGTAGAGTCTGACTAATTTGATAAATTGAATTTGTTGACAACAAAGAAAAGCAATCATTGGTGCCAACAACAAATAGGATTTATTCAGACAGCAGATGAGGAGGCAGATTGGGAAGGGTCTTCATAGTGAAACCTACATGCACTTCGTCAAATCCAAAGTGGACAGCCCCTTAACGAGCCCCGGGGGAATCCTCCCCTCCACTGCCAGAGGGGAACCAGCAGCATCTCCCCCGGGAGAGGCAAGGCATGCTGGGACTGATGGCTGATCTGCATATGCACTGGACACTCTCTAGGCTCTGAACCTCCTGCAAGTATGGTTCCGCATATTAAGTTCACAGATTAAGTGAGTTCATAATTAACCCCTTTCATCCCATCTCATTTGAACTTTAAGATCTACCTGAAGCTTTCCACACATTCCTCTTAGAAACACTGAGCATGAGATTAGAACATGGCATTAGGAAGGTTTGTTCGGTAATCATTTGTCTTTGTGTTTTTTATTACATCATTGACTTTACTAAGACCTGCTCCAAAACAAGACTCTGTTGCCATGAATTTGGAATAATACTACTATCTTGCATGGTTTGCAGTATTAAACAATAGCCAAATGTTTTCCTGTGCATACTCCCGGTTCTCCTAACAAACTTTTGTTACAGTAAATAAGGTGACAGAGGCTCTAAGAGACTGAGGAGTTCAAGGTCACATACATAGTAAATTGAAAAGCTAAGACCAAAATCCGGGCCTCTCCCTAATCCACTGGTATTTCCATGCCCTCATGTTGTGAAATGGATTTTTGTGTAGAATAGCATAGAGTAGGTGACATTTTAAGAGTATATTACTTTACAGGTCAAATTTGTCAAATTTCTCTATATTATGCATGATTATACATGATTTCTATGCACTTATGTGCCTATCTATGTATTATATTAAAGCATTTAGATTACCTAAAAGAAGTTTCAACACTCTCTTCTGTCATGTTTTAAGGCATTTCAATTGTTCAGCTTAAATAAGAATTCCACTTTCATACTCTTACATAGAAAACCACGCTAAAATTAAGTTCTGCATTTCACTTGCTAAAATCTAACTTTAATCTGAGGGAGGGAAAGATTATATGGATGGTTTAAGGACAAAATAAATCCATTTAGAAGTCATGACTTGGTCCTCTTTTCAACTCTTTATTTATGTCTATTTTTTCTTTAAGCCAGCAGTACACCCAAACTCAGCCTGTCTCACTGACCCAAGATATATGGTGAAGAAAAAGCTGGTAGTGAATGCCATGTATTATATAGAGAAACTGATTTACAATGTCGGGCACTTCAAACCTATATAATGTTACAATGCACTGCTCCTTCCACAAAATTAACTCAAAGGACAAAAAAAGTTTCTTCCTTTAGGCCTGATCTCACCCTTCTCTCCAAATGAATGTCTTAAGTATCCCAAGTCTCCGAAAGATGCATCTAAATCAACATTTAGAGCCTTACATAACATCCATCCTAGACAATAAAGTCCGTGGAGTTAAATAACCTTAAAAAATAACTGAAATGCACAGACCTCAGATTTGTTTTAAATATGCACATAGACACAACAAAAAATGCAGCATCTGAGCAACTGAGAATTTATTCATTATGATTATAATTACAAGTCATAACATAACCAAAATCCACCTGGGTGACAGGGATGGGGACAGTAGAATGCTTTCTACAGCCTCGGGCAGCAAGTGTAAACATCAAGTTGTGGGGAAAGTTCCAGAAGAATAAATAAGGATGGACTTCCGCATATTCTTAGACGATAGAATGGCTTTATCATAACGGTGAAACCAGGAACACCTTTTGGGTTTGATGGCCACGTTAGGCCTCTAGCTAGTTATGAACACTGGGTACAGCCTGATGGGCAGATGTAACAGCCCCAGGAGGCAGGGGTATCGCCTCCCCACAGGGACCTGGAAGGCAATCAAGAACAGAACTTCCCAAACACCTGAGTATGTGCAGACCAGTGGAGAATGACCCAGAGTAACCTTGGGTAGCTAGTAAGGCTAATAAGCATAAAATTAACATTGCAGTTTTGCTCCAACTCCCTGTCCCTTAGGCATTCGTGGGTAAAAGCAAGTGCGGGAAGAACCAGGTTATATAACCACACCTGTCAATAACACTGAGTGGCAGGAGTAAGACCAGCCCACAGGAGCATGCCCAAGAAGGGACCAGGGAAGCATAATCCCCAGGGAAGAAAGTAGTAGGGGCTGCTTCCCACTCTGGGTATAGTCCGCTCTCATCTCTGAGTGTGTATAAACTTGCTCCCTTTCCTTCACTTTCCCGTCACTCGTCTGAATTCTTTTCCAGAGAGGACAAAGAGCCAAGGAAATGACAAACCCAAAGAATATATGTGCATCATATGTAAATATCCTATCCAAACATAATGCTCAATAAATACTTGTTGAATGAGTAAATGAATGAGGGAATTTGGGATTTTGAACACAGCCATAGCAGAACCCAAGTCCTGCTCTAATATGTGACCCAATAATTCAATCTTCCTGCTATACTTGGTGGAGATCTTGAACTATCAGATCACATCACTTTCTTCTCCAGTTACTGATGTGAACCACTTGCTAGGCAGTGAGTCAACCATGAGCAGGGAAGCAGGGGGAAGGGAACAGAGGCAGTCCTCCAATCGAAAGGCAGCAGACCGTAAAATGGCACCAGTCTGAAGTCCTCCAGTCAGTTGAAAAGGGGAACCACTAAGGAACCAATGAAAACCTTTGTGTCACCCCAGGACACCCCTGGGCTGGAATAAGAACTGCCAAGTGCTTTATAAACCTCAGTCCAAAGCTCTTTGTGGTCTATTCATCTCTCAAATACAGCCTGCCCTTATCCTATCTCTTAAAGGGTGCATTATCTTCAGTAAATCTCCCTCATTTTTGCTTTCAACTGACTATGCTACCTTCTGTTTTCCCCCCAATAAGTGGGTCAAATGCAATCTCTTGATTCACAAGAAACCCTGGAGCAAGACCCCAAGATCCTCTCATTAATACACTGACCCCACTGAAGTGGTGCAGAAACATGAAAATTGGAGGAGTCAGAAAACCCTAGCACCTGGTTTTCATTTTTAACCTAATTTTTGGCTTCCAGGGTTCATTAATCAGGAAAAAGTTAATTGTTCACAATTTTCAAAATACTTTGTTAACTCATTCCCAATGCAAATGACTTTAGAGGCAATATGATGACAGGGTATATGCTGAACAGGGCCTAGTTACTGAAGGAAGTCACGCAAAAATTTAAAAACACTGAAGAACAAACAATTCCTGCTGTCTAAGGGGAGGAGCTATGAAGCCCAACATAAAACTGAAATTAAATTAAAATGCTAATCAGCATTGAATAAGACATCATTCATTTGTATACACTGCAGCTATCCTGAAAGGTGCTGAACACAGCACACCCAGGTTGGGTAGTGTGTCTCCACAGACACAGGTCTTCCCTGTGTCCTTCCCTCAGGGCCGTGATGGTAAGTACACACCTTCCAGCTCCCGCAGACTGTGAACATGGGAGGCAAAAGCAGGATAGCTCTGTCTGAGCACAGCCAGACTCCCTCTGATGAAGAATGAAGGGGCCAAACAGACCACCCCAGGTCTCAGAACTGATCTCCTGTAGATGCCCCACTCTGAAGTGAAGATTATTTTGAGCCAAAGACATGAGAGGACAGTCCCAAAGCCAAACAAGAAGTTGCTGCTTTCTCCTAAGGAGTCATCTGCCACTCCCTGAGCCTCCACCATTCCCCGAATCCAGAAGTCAGCCTTGTGCCCTTGGCCCCCAGGGGAACATAGAAAGGGAAGGTAAATCCTTTACTTTCAGAATAAAGATGAATTTTCCCCGCTCACCATGAGGAGACCCCTCCTCTCTCCCTGACACCCCAGCCCCCCTTTCTCATGCTTCATTCAGCATGGCATATAGTCTTTGGTCAGCCCCAATGACCCCAGAATTTAGTACCATGTAGATTCTCCAAGCAGATGTGATTAAAGGTAAGCTTTCTTCTTACTAATGGCGCCTAGTGTTAATTTGTTGGTTCATCCAGACTGAAGAATGTGAGGAATGGGGGCTTTTTTAACTTGGCCCCTGTAACAAGAAACAAGCTGATTTTCTTGGACAGGGTCCATTTCTAAAACATTTTCTCTGACATTGTGTTTTAGAAAACCACATTTGTTTTATGTTATATAAAGAACTCTTCTTTTTCTTCGCCCTGGACTGGCAGATGAAGAGGACCTGACGAAATCATCTTCCCTGCACCAAGATCCCTTTGCCCAGCAAGTAGCAAAGGATAGATCCTTGCCTTAGTGACCTCGTGGCTTGAAGAGGCAGTTGTTTCTAAGGAGGAAGCTGACCAGAAGGACGATGGCCGGCTGGCCCGCAGATCCCTTGGGAATGTGCACAGGAAAGGTTGCCTGGGCTCGGAAGTGACCACTGGGAACCCCGTGTCCACATTCACCTCTACCTCCAGCTTCTGAAGGCTCTTTTCCTGGCTGAGGACCTTCCTTCTGGCCCCAGGTTCCAGGTGGGGAGAAGGCAGAGGCTGCTGGGTGCCCAGGGCTGGGTCGCCAGGCTGAGTGGAGCAATCAAGACTTGTCCCCCTGGTGCCTCGACGGCTGTCTGAGGCCAGGCTGCCCCCAGGTCCAGGGAGCTCCAGAGAGCTCACCCTGAGCCTCCTGCCCCGGCTCCTTCGGTGTTTTGACTCGCAGGTCCCGCCTGCAGAGACAGGGGTCCGCCTGGAGTCCTGGGGAAGTGTGTGAGTGCCTGAGGTGTCATCCCGAAAGGAAAGCTTATCACTCCTAACACCACGTCCTGGATGCAGGTGGACCTGTGGCACAAGGAAGAGAGAGACACATTCAACAGCTGTTTTTCATGAACCAAGTGCCAAGAACAGACTGGCCTATCCACCCTCTGCCCACCATAGACTTCCAATATGGTGCTGAAGTAATGAGCATAGCAACGTAAGGAGGTTACACTCATCACTGAGCATAAAGGAGACTCCTATAATTTGGAGCCTCAGCTCCAAACATCTCTCTTTGACTCCCTAAACCAACATTTCAACAAGTCTAGGACCCTGGGAATCCCGTAACCCCTGAACAGCTGTGTGTCTGGTAGATCAAGTTGTTCAAAGGATGCGAAGATCTTCGTAGATGGTAGCTGGTGACATCACTCGAAGAGTAAATGAAGGATCCCTGACTGTGCAGTAAGAAAATTAAAACATTTGGCTTTAGCCCTGATGAAGATTGGAATACAATCTTTTGAACTTATAATCTTTTTTAGATCATATAAATAATGCAATGTATATGGGTTATTGTAAGACACATGGGCTCTCTAGACAGGCTAATGATTTAACAACTTTGAGATCAATATTCTTTAAATTTGGAGTAAAAGTTAGATATTATGTAGGGGAGATGATGGGGACTCTGGGTTTTACTCCCTAGCCATTCTGTTCTGGTTCCACATTTGCAGACCCTACTCGGCACACGCCCGCCCCAGTTAACTGCACTATCCCTCCACCAAATGGAGTTCCTGACCCCTCTTCCATCCCTGGACTCTTGTTGGCGGGGTGGGGGAGTTGTTTCACCCCTTACTCCTTACATAACACCAGTCAAAATTATTTCTGAAAAATGACAATTGTCTCCATCTCATCAGCAGCCCTTGGGAATTGGTATCCAGTTCACATCCCTGCCAAACTCAGTCCTTAATCAAATATCAGAAAGAACGGGACCGGAGAATTTTAAATGCATTATTAAATGAAAGAAGCCAGTCCGAAAAGGCTTCACACTAGCATCCCAGCTATCCGACATTCTGACAGAAGCGAAACTATGGAAACAGTACAAAGGTTAGTGGCTGCCAGGGCTTACACGTGGGGAGAGATGAATAAATGAAACAAGGAAGATTTTTAGGGCAGTGAAACCAGTCTGCCTGACACAGTAATGGGGGGAGTCCATGTCATTAAATTCTTGTCAAAGCCCATAGAATGTACACCAAGAGGGACCCCTGATGTGAACTGTGGACTCTGAGTGACCAAGTTGTATTGATGTTGGTTCAAGGATGGTCATAAATGTCCCATAGATGTGGATATTGATGGTGGGGAGGCTGTGCAGGGGTGGGGAAAGAAGAGGGATTCTCAGTACTTTGGGCTCGTTTTGCTGTGAACTCAACATCGGTCTTTAAAAAATGTATATTCGAACACAAAACATAAAAGAGTGGCACAGTGATCTCAAAGCAAGAAGGCAAAAAAAAGAAGAGAAAGAAAGCAGACCGAGGGATGAGCAAATTACCCCACACATATACACAGCACATCTGTATATCCATGACACAAGTATCTGTTCCCCTCTCGATTTCTCTCTGCTGAATGGTGACTATCACCAAACTACAAAAAGGAAAAATAAGGGCAGTTGAGGGTGAAATTCCATGAATTCCTTTAGAATAGAAATTGACAAGCATTTTCTGTAAAGGGTCAACTATCAAAGTCTAAGTCTATGCAAAGCAGGTGGTCTTCATTGCAATTTCTCAACTCTTCCACAAACCACCCAAGGACAAAACACAAATGAACGGGTGGGCATGGCTGTGTTTCTTTAAAACTCTATGAACTCTGAAATGTGAATCTCAAATATGTTCATGAGTCATGAGTTTTGTTCCCAATCATTAAAAAATGGAAACAGATTCTTAACTCTCAAGTAGAGTTAAGATTGATCTAGTTCAGTGATTCTCCCATTCCTTCCCTCCCTCCCTCTTAAGAATGCAAAGAAGAGGCTGCCCTGGTGGAGTAGGCCAATTACCTCCTAGGGACTCAGGCTACAAACCCCTGCATTCGAGTCCTGGGTCCCTGGGAGAACAACCAGTGCAAACAACTAAATGGAAAATAAAAGTGCTTCCTACTCCTGCCTGCCTGCCTGCCTGCTAACCCTCATTCCTGTCTTTGCCTTTCCTTTGTAAAAAAGAATTCAAAGAAGGAAAGGAAAGACAAACCATGAAGCTCTCTAGGTGGGCAGCGCTGGCCAGAGTAGCTGGGAAAGCCCTTACTTGTGGCCCCTGTTTCTCTACCACGCCCCCTCCCATTGTAGCTGCTAACCCTGTCACCAGGTCCCTATGGCTCCTCAAAACAGTTTGAAAAACACTGTTCTAGAATCCTACATTCTCCCCTTGCCCTGTACCTGTACACTGGAGAGCCGAGCAGACCCCAAGCTTCCAGTGTAGGGGAAAAAGACCTGCTCACCACTTCTAGCAGCCATGAAGCAAAGCCATAAAAGCACGCTGTGAGCTGAGCTTGCTGCAATGTTGCCAGCAGACAAAGAACTCCCTGCTCTTTAAATCCCCTCCCCTAATTTACATCCCTCTCTTCCAGCATTTGCTCTAACCTATGTAAGTGTGCCCTAACTGGAAGCCTGTGCTCAGCCTTTGTGGGGAAAGAACCCCTGCAGAGCCTACACGTAATGAATTTGCCTAAAACACTTCCAAAAGAGTGCCGCTTGGTTTATCCCAGAGAGCCATAACACCCTCACAGGTGTGCCTCCACTGTGCCACACCCAGCTCAGTGCCCAGCTCAGTGTCTCCACCAGCATCAGGAACTCTAGTGGGGATGCTGCCAAGGAGTGCCCGCTGTGTCGCAGGATGGGGGCTGTGGGCAAACTCATATGAGATCTTTCTGTACCTCAGTTTTACTGTAAATCGGAGCCTCCTGGGGACCACATTCCAGTCTGGGAATTTCTACCCTGGACATTGTCAGTTCTCTGGACTGGCGTAACTCAGGCATCAGGATTTTTCTAATCTCCTCGGGTGAGTCTAATGTGCAGTGAAGTTTGGGAAACACGATCAGAGAGGTCTTGTGGTCTGAATCCATTTTTCAGCTCATAAAGCTGACCTCCTGCTCCCTATTTCTGGCAATTTCTTGGCCTAATTTCCTCTTGCTATGTCTACGCTTCCTGTTCCTCTAATTCTTTCTTATCTCCCTCCCTCCCTCCCTTCTTCCCCCTTCCTTCCTCCTCCGGTCCTCCTATCCCTGTCTTTTTTCCTTTTCACCTGAGTGTTCATTTTCAGTTTAAAAAATCCAATTATACAAGTAATGATTATTTACTGCAAAAAATAATTTAGAAGAGTATAAAATAAAAAGGAAAAATTTCTCTCTTGCCCAACCTCAAATGACCTCAGTGTCTCACTCTCCAAAGAAAATGATTTGTTTTCCTTCCAAAATCAATAGGAAAAATAATACCTCCCTGATGCTAGTTGGGATCTCTCTTCCCCTGGAGAACAAACTCCCCCAATCGCTCAGAACTGAACTGTCATCTTCACCTCTTGGAGAATTAGTCATTACATCTGTCTTTTCAGCTGATCTAATGAAGTCACTAAAAAGGTTATTTCCATATTCAGAAGTCCTTCAGGATGGAGTAAGAAATCCATAAGCTTGTCTTGGGCTCTTATTGCATTTTTCATCAACCAGGAGCAAAAAGAGAAGTAGGACTACATTTCCTTTTTCCCTTTAAGTCAATCTCATCTCCCCAAAAAATAGGTCTTGAAGCCACAAAGAGTCTCAGGATACAGGAAGCAGGAAGTGTCCTCCTGAGCAGAGCCAGCCTAGGGCATCTCTCCACTCCACACTGCTCATCAGTCCCATGCCCCTCCATGGACTGTGTGGAGTAGACTCACATGAGATTTGCCCTTACTTCACCTCCGAAAGGCTCAGTTTAAACCTAACGCCCTCAGGCCACCCTTTCCAGCTCTGGCATCCTTCCCTGCTTTCTCCCCCATTACCCCTTCCTGTCACACTGCCTTCCACAGTCAACTTAGTTTGGACACCGCACCATCGGCCATTTCCTCACCAACACCTCCAACTCGTCTGCACTAGCCCCTTTCTGTCATCACCTCCCTCAAAACCCCGACCGTGACTCCATCTGCCAGTCCATGCTTTCCCAACATGTACTCAGGGTGCTGAGGAAGCACATGAATATTATACTAATTCCACTAATGATGCAGGTGAGGGTGAACTGAGACACCCCGACAAGATACCGTGTCAGTCCAGAAGGAACTCGTGGAGAGAGCCGTTTGGTCAGGATCACACAGCAAGTTAATTAAAAGCAGGAACAGCGAGTTGAAGCTCCCTGCAGGCCAGGAAAGTTACCTCAAGTGAATGCGCATGTGTGTACGACTTCTGTGGCCTGGTTCTCACTCAGGCAGGATGGATCCTTGAACGTATGTGAGGGGTGGGGGTGTCTTCCTTCCTAGGCGTGTCCAGGTTTTCTGGAGTAAAAACAGCATGAGTGTTTAGGGGTATGTCCGAGTTCAAGCTGCTAAGGTGAGGTTAGAATTTCGGGCTCTGCCAGTTAGTTTTCCACTCACGCATCTGCATACTGCCCTAGAGATGTTAAGCTGTGCTGTCCCTGCATCACTGTGATGGCGAGGTTTTCTGCTTCCCTGGTTTGCCTTCCCATTATCCTGTCTGCTGAATTATCTCCATGTGCACAAGAAGCTATTTCATACATTCTGCTTGCCTCAAGCCTCCAGGGGCACAGCCCTCCTGCCATCTCTCATCAGATGCTCTCACCATCTGGATTACAGAGAAGACAAACACCATCTTCAGGTAGCAACTCTGTTTCTTGCCACCAAACTTACTGCAGCGTGTCATCCATCCTCTCCATAAGGAACATGGGTAGTCTTTAGTTGTGTGATGAATTCCATCACCTTCTGCCTTCCTGGAGACCCCACTCTATCAGTTATTCCTTTATCTCAAACCTCATGTTCATTATTGTTCCTTCCAATTCTCTCCTCTTCCTCACCCACCCCTTAAACTTGCTTAAGTCTTTCTTGAAAAACACATTTCTCAAGCTTCTCTCCCCCTCCCCAGTTCTCTCTCTCATCCTCTCTCGCCCTCACAGTCAACCTTCTTCATAAAGTTTGTCCACAATCATTTTTCCACCTAACCTTCCTTACTTCCCCTACTCACAGCCCTGACTTTCCAACTCCTACCACCTCTCTGATGGTGCTTGCCAGGATGACCTACCATCAGCCTCCCTGTCATCGATTTTCACTTGTATTCCACTGTAGAGGATGACCTTTATCCTCTACATTTGAAGTCTTGTTCTTGTGTGTTCTCCTTCCTTTCCACCCACCCCTTGTCAGTTTCCACTGAAGGTGACTTTCTTCCTCTCAGCTCATTGTAGGTCATCTTTTCCAGTGCTGGCCTGTTCTCCAGCATTCTCCTCTCACCCCACACCTCATCCTAGGCAATGCTATCAACACCCTGGCTTGTAATTATTTTATCAACAGTGAAGGCTCCCAAAAATACTAACTACAACTTCAATCTATCTCTTAAGTGTCATTATCCAACTGTCTTCCAGGCACCTGCTCCTCTAAGTCAACATGTTCAAAGTTGAACTCATCTCCCTGCTTACACTAATTCTGTTCTGATGATTCCTTTCTCTGTCTTAGAAGATGGCATCATTAGCTCATGTTACCCAAGCAAGAGCATCATCTCCCCTCTCCAGCCCCCTCTTGTCCCCCATCCCCATGTACATTGTCTCCTAAAGCTTTCTCAGATCTTTCTGTCTCTCTGTCCCCATCACCATTACCCCTGGGGCAGGTTTTCATCATCTCTCCTTTGAATTTCTGCTCCAGTCACCTAAGAGGACACCCCGTGGATACTCCTACCTCCCTCTCATCCATTCTTCACTTCACCATCAGAAGAGCTTTGAACATAGTTTTGATCATGTCACCCTTCTACTTCAGTAGTTTCTACTCTTTATAAAATAAAATCTGAGCCCCTAAGTATGGTCTACCATTCCCCTTCACTGCCTGCCTGAAAATTACCCTTTTCTCCCTTTTAATCTCCACATGTCAAAATCGAATTTTTCTCAATTTCTTGGACATTATGTGCTTTTTCCTAATGCCAGTGTTTGTGTGTATTATTTCCTCTGCCTGAGACATATCTCCTGTAACCCTTTTCCCAAAAAACTCATTCTCACTGTCAACTCCAAGCCTGCACCCCTTTCTTCTTGGAATGCTCCTTGATAACTGAATCAGAGGTAGGTGGTCCTGACAAATGACTCTGTCACTTATTAGCTCTGGAACTTTAAAGAAATGACCTAATCTTCCTATGCCTCAGTTTCCTCATCCATAAAAAAATGGTAAATACCAATGTCAAAGGATTATTGAGAGAACTAAATGGAGATACTATGACAATATGAGCTAGTCACAATTAATGTGATTGCTAGCTCTTCTCAGAACCTGTACTTGCCATCTCAGAGTAGCTGTCGCCCTGTTTTTCACTGTCCTGCTTACTTCTCTGGGTTTTCCTTGAATCTTTGCCACCTGGAAGAAAGGAATTGTGTGCATTTTCTTCACCTCTATATCTTCAGTACATAGCACAGTGCCTAACACATGGCAAGTAATCACATGCTATCTGTTGGATAACTAAGTAAAACTTACTCTCTAGCAAAATATACATTATTGACATACAAATTATAATCTACACATTAGGCTCCTGATTATTTGTCATGAGGGAGATAGACAAAAGTCTTTCAAGAAAATGAAAACGACTTTCATCCCATGGCTAGTCATTTCTATCATCTTTTTAAGAGAAGGGAATGTCAGCTTTCTTCCTTTAAGATACATCTAAGATCCTTAGACCATATGACAAAAGAGAGCACAGCATATTAGTGTAGAAATTCAGATGTGTGCCCTGGGAATGAAAAATTTCCAGGAGAAACATAATGCTGAGTGATTGAGAAAAGATTGGAGGGAGACTAAGGCTCCTCTTACTAAAACTAAATTGAAATGCATGTGTGGGAATTCTAATCACTTAGAGCCCATAGTTCTAAGAAATAGTTGTAAAATGTGACAAACTGAGAGCAAGATTGTTGATATTTCAAGGAACATGAGCAACTCTCATGATGAACAGGATCATTTGTCATGAGGAAATCATTTGTCAGTCAATGAGTCTAAACACTGGCAAAGCAGGAGAACATATATCATGGAAAACGATGAAGTCGTTCTGGGGCAGATTGACATCATGAAGGGAAAATACTGTCTCTTAAAAGTGATTCCAAGAAAGAGCAGAAAGAAGAATTTCTTCTACATTAAAAAACTCATCAACAAGTTGTAGATAAGAAATCCAAAAATAGGGCCAAACTTGTTTACTTAAGAGTTGAAGCTTGTCTCTTCAAAATAATCGATCTTTTGAAAAGTACATATTTTAACTGATGTTAAAGCAGCATCAGCCTGCTGAGCTAAGTCTCTACAAGTGTTCTTTCACAGCAGTACAACCAAAGCACTGGATGGGAGTGAGAAAACAGGATGAGTGCGTGTGTGTGTCTGTGTGTCTGTGTGGGGTCTGTTGAGGGTGGGAATGAAGAATGGAAAGAAAGGAGCAAAGGGAGGGCCAGAGCCACACTCACAGCTGTGACCTAGCACTGACAAAGAGTCCTCCAGGAATGCCATAGATGAAGAAAATGAGTTATTTCCTTCATGAAAGACTATGTGCTTTCATTCTGAATGCAAATAAAGACCATAAATATGAACTCAACTAAACATCTGTTGATAAAATGAAAAGAAATACATGCTTACTTATGCCCATAGATACCTCTTCTGAAGAGACAAAATTCTTTCCTGAAACAGAAAGTCCACACACCAACAAATGCTTCAGAAGCAACCGTTTGCCTGGCATCCTACTGAAAATAGACAATTATAATCAATCACTGCAAAGAGATGGCAAGTCCTAAAGTTTCAGATTATATAGTACAGGAATGAGAAAATATATAATCACTTGTGTGTTATGAAATGTACATATAGAGCGTTCTGCTTAGCGATGGGTATTAACGTGCCCTTGAGTTTCACAGCAAGAGTCAAAGCAGAAGTGCTGTTTGAGGGGCGCTAGGAAGAGTGGGAAGGGAGGAGGAAGACAAGGAATACCTGCACTAGGAACCACTCGGGAACACGGGAGGACAGATGTGCCTATGATGGAATAGCAGTCTGCATATAAAGGAAGGGAATGAAAATTCAGGGACATGCTACAAGATGGATAAGCTTTGAAAACAAGATGCTGGGTGAAATAAGACAGACATAGAGGGGAAACTATTACATGATTCCACTCCACACAGCGCTAGAATGGGGGAATTCATAGAGAGAGAAGCCGGAGATGCCAGGGACCAAGTGCAGGAGGTGTGAATGGGTAATCAGTGTTGAAAGGACGCAGAGCTTCTGTCTGGGTGATGAGAATGTTCTGGAAACATAGTAGTGGTGGTTGCACACCAATTGCAAATCAATAGAGAAAATCAATGAGCCCAAAAGCTGGTTCTTCGAAAAGAACATGAAAAGTGATAAGCCTTGAGCCAGACTAACTGAAAAAGAGAGAGTAAATAAATTACAAATGTCAGCAATGAAGAAAGAGATGTCACTACGAACTCTGTGGCTTTTTTGCCACCACTGACATTATACGCAGTTCAGTTACAGAAACTTCAAGCTGCAAGAGACCCAAGAAACGACCTGGAACTATATTGTTCAGTACTGTCGTCACTAACCACACATGATGGGTCAAATGTGCATTTGAATTCTTTAAATGAAATAAGATGAATAATTTATACATAATTCTATATAATAAATAATCTGTAGTGTCAGTCTCACCAGTCAATAGCCAAATTCAACCAGTGGCTCCCAGACCGAGGACTGCAGTATAGTCTATTTCTGTTACTGCAGAAAGTTCTACAGGGATGGATCTCAACTGGAGAGTAGAAAAAGAAGTGTGTATGTATGTGTGTGTGTGTGTGTGTGTGTGTGTGTGTGTGTGTTCAAAGCATAATCTTTTTCAAAAACACAAAACTTCTACCCCACATGTTTATACCTTGGACATTGGTTCTAATTCAACATTAATTGTAGGAGAGCCAGACGGGAAATCCAGGGACTGAAGGATGAGTTTCAGCTTATTTGGGGAAATAAACTGGGAAAAGCCACCAGAATGGAAGGCTGATGACCAGTGTCTGCTATTGTACACTCCCAGATTGTGCAGAGGCTGGGCTCACATGCTCATTTAATTGAATGGTCTTGCTCAGGTCCAAGCAGAAGATGCCATCACTTTGGGGGTGGGAGGTAGACATAGGTGTGAACACTCTCATTTCATTCATCTTGGGAAGCCATAAGCCCTGGTCAAGAAAGAAAGCCAGGAGGGTGGACCTTCGATGGGCAAAAGGAAGACTTTTTTTCTCTCTAACTTTGGCCTGAAATACCTGCAGGTGGGTGTGAAGAACTCCTGGAGGCCTGTTAAAGCACTTCTAGGTTTTCTAGGGCTCCAAGGATCCTTGAAAATGGTAACATCTAGTGTTAACATCTAGTGATAACTTCTAAGTTATCATTTTTGCACAGAAGTTTTTATTGTCTCTACCCTTTATCCTCAAATCCTCAAAATATCTTTTTGAAAATTATAGCCTGATCCCAGTAGTGTTGTGAAGACCTTGGCAATGACAAGCTTCTAAGCCCAGTGGTGAGGCAGCAGCTGGAGGAGCTGGTCCTGTGGCCAGTCAAAGGGTCCGAAGCAGCACGGCCAGACAGCAGTGCCCAAGGAGGAGGCCATACCGGCTCCTGTAACACATGATCGCCTCCTGCCTTCTGTTCGCTCCTCTTTCTCTGGTTCCTCACTTTCTGACTCCTGAAGTGCGGGCATTTCACAGGTCCTGCCTGCAGCTCTTCCTAGTTTACATTCTCTCCTTGACAGTATCACTTCTTCCCAGGGTTTCAGCCATCACCACCAACCTATGACCGTACCTATAGCAATCTGCCAAGTTCCAGTCTTCAGAGGCCACTCAGCTAGGATAGCTTCACCTGAACTGCCTACAAGCTCCTCAAACCTAATGCATCCTGATTCATCGTCACCCCTCTCTTTTTCACCCTTGATACCTAATTCATTTCCAATTTCTGTCCAGTTGATATTAAAATGCTGGCTGCATTTAGCCTGATATTTCCAACATGACTTTTCTTTTTTTCATAATGTGGCTGGCCTTTGACTAGACAATTAAAGTCACCTCTGAATTGGTCAGTCCAGTCCTTATTCAGTCTCTCCTGTGTGATGGTACCAGGAACACCATCCTAAATTATATATTTCAAGTATAATCGTGGCTGCCCCTTCTCTAAAAACCCAAAAAAAACCCAAAACCAAAAATAAAACAAAACACCTCTATGAGTATATTGTTTATCCTCCTGCAAACGAGTTTGGGAAAACCACTGTTCTCCTAAACCCATTTGAACCCTCCAGCACTAGTCTTCTCCCCAGCCTGATTCAGTCACCCTCAGAGACACATCCCGCACACAAGTCTCCCAGATTCCCATAGTCAGATTCTTCAGCCTGTCTAGAATATTCAGCACAGGCGTGACAGGGACGTGTGGGCATAACCGTCTCCCTATTAGTCTGTAGGAGCTGTGCCATACAGCACACAACACCGAACCAAAGCTTAATAGAGGCATGGCCATCTCCCAGAGGGTCCTGAAATATCGCCTTTTCTGGAACATTTCATGTAACCTCCAGGGAGGGTCTATCTCACTCATTCATGAAGTGCCCCCTCTGATCATCAGACTGGATCAGATCACCATTTTAACTCAGTGACCTGGAATTCGGAGGGTACCAGAAACCCCTGACACTAAAGTCATGAGTTCTCCACTGGATGCCCCAAGTTACAGAGGCCCCAGAGTTGAAGACAGCTAACAAGCTAAGGAAGAGGATTATTGCTGCTACTGATTGAAAAAAAATCTGCTGAAAGTACAAAGAATGCAGCTTTGTCCACATGGTCCAGTTCGGAAAAGCTGAGGGCCAGCAGCAGCTGGGATACGATGACTTGACTTGACAACATCACTGACTTGACTGAGGATGGGGGTTAGGTTGTGGGAAATTTTAAATGTAAGGAGGGACATTATCACTGGTCCCTTAGTGCACAATGACACCTTCCTTCCTTCGCACCAGTGAGGAAAGTGCAAGGACAAAAAGGATTTGCTAACAAGAGAAGAAGGAAGAATCACTCCCTATACTTTTCATCCCTAAAGAGCTGAAGCATCAGGATGCAAACTGCCGAAAAGAGAAGAGGGCCTAGCCCGAGGCAGTCGCTCAGTTGATATCCAGTCCATGAACAAACATTGACATCCTTGATCATTGACCATGCATTCATTCATTTATTGAGCATCTGCTGTAGACCCTAATTACTTCCACCAAAACATTACCATCTAGACTCTAAGAAGCAATAGACAGTCTGGAATGACAAGAGGTCACGTGAGAAAAGAATTGGTGACTGTGTGCACCAGGGAGACAGCTAGCATCTTTCTTACATGCACGGGGAGTAATTGCATTGCTTTTGTCTGGCCTCCGACACTTTCTGCTCTTCACACAGCTCCATGCACATTCTTTCTTTTCATCCTCATAGCACAGAAGATGCCTGTCAGTGCCATTTCTGGTGGTCTGATCAGTGACCACTGTTCACATTAGGATAAAGTAGACACTACTTGGAAAGGCTCGTGCTCATTCACAAAAGAATCTGCTTGCCTGCCAGGGGTGTTCCAGGCCCTGGGAATGTGGGAATAGAAAAAAAGTTCCCTGTCTCCACGGTGCGGACCTTCCAGGGGCTGACCATGCTTCTGGAGCTGGGGTTTCTGTCCCCCTGTCCATGTCTTCGCTGACCCCTTCCTTCGCTCCGACCACTGGGAACCCCAGGCAGTTTTGTCAACGTGAGCCGGTAAGGAAATGCCACAGCACACTTTGTCATCTACTGTCTCCTCTCAGTGAAACAAATTCCTCCCTTGTCCACTTGGCTACTCCTCCTGGGTGCCATGCAGCTCAGAAAGGGCTGGACAGCGCTCTTCCATAAGCTTTGGTCACCATCCCCACTGAGTCTAGTGTTCCCCAGATATCCCAGCCTCATGGAAGCGTTATATATGGAGAGGTTAACTTGTGACCACAGCTCTCCCTCAAAGGGGTGTTTTATTTCTTACCTTTGGTGAACATCAGTTATTTGGGGCCACCCATTTAATCCCTCCACTCTGATCTTCACTGGGATCCTCACTTTCCCCCATGAGGGCAGGAGGGTCTGACTCCTTAAGTTTATCCACACATCCCAGTCCCCTGGACGCAGTCACTAATACAGAGAAGATCTGATCAAAGATGATCAGATTGGAGTGAAGTCCAAAAATGTTATTGGAACATCATGGGGGGAGCCCCAGGGCACCCAGATGAAGGAAGGAGACCTTGGAGCTGCTGGTGTCAGTTGGAGACCACAGGAGCCTGTCTGGGAACAGGATCAAGACAGAGCAGGCAGAGCTGAGTCGTGGCTGCAAAGCACAGTATTTAAGGCTTTTGCACGACTTACAAAAGCCCAGACATTCGCCACCCTCCCTTTTCCTGCTTTCCTCCCACGCCCACCCCAACATGTTAGTTAGGGCTGGGCTTTCTCTTCTGAAAAATTCATCCCACTGTAGAAGTGTGCTGTCTTTTATGAGGTATGATCGTCGAGTCTCGGTATGCTTTCTTTAGAAAATTTTTTGGTGTAAGGCAGAAGCAGACATTAACAGAAGATAAACTCCACTTGTTTGCAAAAGTCTAGACTCGTGGTCAAACTATTACTCTGCACTCCCCAAACTGGACGCACCATTCCGAAGTACCTGAGCTGTGTGAGCTGTGCTTCAGGAGTGAAAATGTCAGTCTTTGCAGTAGAAATGACGAGCACTGTGCCATGCTGCACACACATGACATTTTTGTTTGCCAGCGAGACTGAGTCTGCGTTCTGGAGGTTAGCACTGAAGGAGAAACTTTCGATGCCATGGACACTAGTGAGTGAAACAACAGGCAGTGTGCAGATGCAATGCCTCTTCAACTTATGAGGACAGAAAGAGAAGCCATTTAGAAACTATGCCATATAGAGTCAGTATGAATCCTATTTTATGAGTAACTCAAGTCAATGACTAGAAAATCAACCAAAGGCAAAGACAAGCCACCTTCTAGCCTGTCATTACTTCATCCACTAGCACTTAAAGGGGGTTTTGACCATTTCTCAGAGAGAGAAAGCACAGCTGATTTTTCTGGGACTATCGCACACAGCTCCCCGAGTTCCCACACGTACACACATCCACACCCACAGAGCACTGGACTGCAATGCTGGACTCATGGACTTCCGAGCTGGACAGACACTTCCTACTTGTGTCTTTGAGGGACACAATCTCTTTGAAAGACCTAACAGAATCTCTCTACCTCTCAGTGGTGTCTTCTGCAAAATGGGGGAAAAAATGGTGATTTCCTGGGTTGAATAAGAATTAAATAAAATAATTAATGTATAAGACCTTCTAGGCATAAGATGAACCATAGCTAAAAATGCATTCTAGGCACTAGCTTCAGCATTTTATAAATGTGAGGCCATTTCGTGTATACAGCAAACTTTAGGAAGACGAGTCTCTCACCTTCATCATGCCAGGGAGGAAACTGTGTCTCAAAACCACATGGATACTAAGTGGCGAGGTCAACAGCCATAATACCCCGCAGAGATGCCTAGTGACCATCATGAGGACAGTCGATGTCTGTGGGACGTGCCAGAGGAGGTGCTTGAGATTTTCTTTTGGAGGGCTTCTAACCACCTGACTTGATTTCGGGTAGCTTGACAGGAGACAAGGTGCTCAAACACCATCACACAGGTTTATAACCTCCGCTACAGTTCACCTTCCTCAGGTCAGATGGAAAGAGCTGGCACTGTTCCTGACCCTAAAGACTGGGCAAAGGATTTGCAGAGCTGATGAGCCTGGTTAAAGGTCAACCTGAGTAATCTGAAAATCTGATTCTTTTGCCAACTACATGTAATAAGCCACAAGCTCATGGAGTCTAAACTTTCTTATCAGGCAGATGAGGGCATTTCCTTAGATCAGTGATTCTTGGTCACACTAGATGCTACTTATTAGAATTGTCCAGCAAGATTTTTAAAAAAACAATACTTCAGTCTAGGGGCCCCCAGAAAATCTAATTTAACTCACCTAAGATGCAGCCGTGATAAGAGAAGCTTTTAATTCTATTTTTTAAAGGAAGAGTACAGGTATGAATGAAGGTGAGTAGACAGGCAGGGAGGAAGAAGAGAGAGGAGGCAGAAGCATTTAGTTATTTTTATTTCTTCATCTTGGCTGTTTTCCCCAGCCTGGGATGTGAACTCAGGTCCTTGGGATGTATGTGGACTGTGCCAGCCAGAAGCCACAGAATCCAGCACTAAATAAACCACCAGGGCACACAGGCAAGGGAAGTTTTGCAAGTTCCCCAGCCTTCCCATGAGCTGAGCGTAACTAAATACAATCACCCCAGCTGTCAAATCACACAGCTCCCAGCGGCCTCCGAGGTCGCAGCGCAGGACCTACCTGGAGCAGAATCTTGTTGCCGTCATAGTCCTGCGTTTGCCACCTGGTCGGGCTGATGGGGACGCACGGGTGCGGGAGGAGAGGCACTAACTGGCCGATCTCCTGAACTCTGAACTGCAGCACCGAGGACGCTTTCGGGTCCACCGACGCCCCGGGGGGCAGCTGCCTCAGGGACAGCTGCAGCGCCCAGCTCCCGGTGGCGTGGAGCGCGAAGACGCAGAAGTCCTTCTGCACCGAGGCTTCCCTTTGCAGGATCATCTCGTAGAGACTGACGGCGTCCTCGTAGTTATCGAAAGTGCAGTGGAGCGTGACCCTCAGGATCTCGGGGCCGCGGCGCGCCTGCCTCACGCCCCAGACAGGCATCTGGTGGTCCAGACTGTAGAACTCCTGACTGGCCAGGAGGTCGGGACCGGGCCTGCCCTGAGCCTTCTGGGCAGAACAGCACTGCCAGGGCCAGTGCCGCAGGGAGGCCTGCACGCGTCGGAGTCGTTCCTCTCCCAGGCGCTCCTGCAGGAAGAGCAGAACAGACATGCCTGGGAACCGGGAGAGCTTGGAGTGGCACTTGTCATAGTATTTCACGGGACTGACCCTCTCAGACACCAGAAAGAGCCGGATCTCGGGGCAAACGCAGTCCAGCAGTTGGTCCAGAGTTTGCTGCAGACGGGAGCCCTGCCCAGCGTTGGCCAGGAGGTGGACGGTCATGGCCAGAGGCTCGTATGTCTGGTCCATTCTGATCGGCCCAGGGAGGTCAGAGGCTCCAGGGGCCGCTCTTGGAGTTTCTGAAATGGAGGGAAGACAGGCGGTTCTCGCGGAAACTTCAGCCACCAAGAAACCTTCAGCCACTTCAAAGCAAATCTCCCAGCCCGGCTCCGGGCTGCAGGGCGGCACAGAGGAGAACCCACAAAATCAGGAACAGCAGTGGGTGGGTGCCATCCGGTGCTCACCGAGGAGAACCACGGGTTGACTTTTTCCCGCATTCTCCAGGGTTTCTTTTCTGTTTGACCTACAAACCTGTCATCCTGAGAGCCACCCCAGTGGAGAGGAAATGACCGCACAGAACGGAAACTGAGTGGCCTCTGTGAGGCTGATGCCGTCTGTTTAGCTGAAAAGACATCCATTTTATGGGCCCGCAATGGGTTTTGATTTCCTCCTGACATCTCTGGCGTTTACAGCAGCTGCCAGGTCAGCTGAACCCAGTGACTGCTTTCAAACAATCCTCAAAACTTGTCCCTTGGCCAGGATTTTTTTTTTTTTTTCCTCTTTCTCTCCTTTATCTTTTATTTTGCTCTTGTGCAATTGATGCTCAGGCATTGAAGAAGAGCTATTTTCATTGAAATAATTTTGATGGTTTCCTGGAAATTATTTACTCGGCTGCAAAGTCTGAGACATTTATTCATGCCAATTCTTTAGAAAGAGCTAGAGTTTCCTGGTGTCAGGAATATCTTGGCTCAGATCTACTGAGGTTCTGCTACCTAGCAGTAAGAGATTGCTGCAAACCTTCGCGTAAACAGTTTAATCCTCCAGCACACCTATGACACCCCAAGTTACGGATGAAGAGACTGGAACATGGGAAAACTAAGTAACAGGCCAAGGTCTCAGAGCTGAGAAGTGACAGATGGAGGATTTGAACCTGGGGACAGAAAGCTCTTCTCTGTGGACCAAGAGAGGACATCCTCTCAGTCCAAGAATTTCTTCCTAAAGACAAAGAGAGGATGTCAAAGCAAGTTCTAGCTGAGGACACACAGTTCCCAGAGGCTGTGTGCTCTGTGCTGTTGAATATTAAATAGAATAGTCTTCAATAAGCATATCCAAGCCCCATACATAACAGCCTCCCCAACACGTTCCAAATATCTATTTGAAGTCATTTGCAGTGTACCCTGGTGACCTAGCAGATAAGACCACTGTGGCACAGTCCACACACACTCTAAGGACCAAGATTCAAGACGTAGAGCTGGGGAACAACCAAGATGAACAACCAAATGCAATAAAGTGCTTCTTCCTCCTCTCTCTGCCTGCTGCCCGCCTGCCTAGTTGCCTTCATTTCTGCCTGCAACTTTCCTTAAAAAAAAAAAATAATAATCATTTGCTGCTTTGATAGGTTTACTTCTAAAAAGTGTGGAGAAGTACACTCTTTTAAACAGGTTACTTAAAATAAGCAATTTAGTAATAGAACACAGTATGAGTTAAATTTTTCTAATTAAGAAGCACATTTTGTGATGAATAAACTTATCTTAATTTTTATTCTGTATATGTTCCTTTAATAGTACAATAGCCAAATTTAACCTCAAATATTATTCTCCAGGGAAGGCAGTCATTCTATTCACATTTCCTTTCTAAATCTAGCCTATAATTCTAATCATTTTGGTTTTGTAAGTTCTATTCTTTTTGCATTGGAAAAATATAAATCGTTTATTAGCAGATTAATTGTTTTTTAATTACGCTCAGCGATGTGGCAATTGGATTCATGTTGTTTCAGCTTTCCAAAACTCATTAGAGTTCTTAAGGCATCGTAACGCTCAAGCTGTTTATCTAAGACCCTAATTGCTCCTACACCCTGGCATCGACGGAGGCCTGAAACCGCCTGCTCGCTCCTCAGCGTGGAGGCCTCTCCTGTCCCTCGTCCATCCGTGCACAGAGATAAATGCACTCTACACTTGGACATGGTTCTTGAAACAACTTTTCTGCTTTGGAAATAACTCTAAAGATTCAAGGAGCAAAATTATACCCCTGAGACGAACATATGTTAACTCACGATATTTTGTACAAGGCAAGTGTTTAAGTCTTTAAATAGAAAAGGTTTTACGACTTGGTATTGTCTTAATCTTCTGTCCACAATTTTCCCCACCCTGAGGCCATCATTTCTGTCAGAAGTGAAAAAATTTCTTTGCTCTGATGGCACTCAGCACATCAGGAAATGGCGGGCAGGGGGAAATAGGTACCAATCGTCTCCTTTCTGACTAGCTGCCTCTGCAATTATTTCTCCAGAAACCACATGACATACCGACCTTCCAAGTAATGCTTCCACAGCTCTTCACCCATCACCCTCCTCCCCTCTCCCCTCCTCACCCCCTTTCCTTCTCTCATCTGCCCTCACCCCTTCCTCCTCCTCCTCACCTCCTCCTCACCCCTTCCCCACTCCTCCTTACTCACTCCCACCCCCTCCCCATCTCCCCTCCTCACCCCTTCCCTTCTCTCATCTCCCCTCACCCTCTCACCTTCCTCAACCTCTCATAACCCCCTTTCCCTCTACACCCCTCCTTACCCCTCCCATTCCTCCTCCCTTCCCCTCCTCTCCCCTCCACCCCTTGACACCCCCTCCCACCCACACAGGGCTACTTTCTCATGCAGCTTCTGCTGAAGCTCAGATGAAAATGCGAAGGGAAGTCATCAACTTTGGCTCCTGGTGCCTGGGCAGCTGGATTCTCTGCCTGATTTTCCTTAAAGTTGGCAAAGATGTTCAGGAACCTGTCAGTCACTGGCTTCTGGACACAGCCAGTTGGTCAAATCCTCATAATAAAGGTCGTGTGGGGTGACAGGGAGCTTGAGGAAAGTGAAGCAGTGGACGAGGGAGGAGGGTTAGCGGACCTCATGAGTGTTCACAGGGGTTTGTCCCACTGCTGTCTGACAGGCACCGTGTTCACTCCATCTGCCGCCCCCAGAACACGGTAAGAGCGTCTTCATTCTCTCTTTGATTTATAGAATGTGCCTTTATTATTATATTTGATACCAAGTATTATATTATAAAATATATATTGTAAAACCTGTTTCTGTTACATTTGATAATAGACAGTATCTATTATAAAACATGCATATATAAAATACACATTACAAAATACGTTTGAATTTACATTTAATTTGGAAAAAAATTTATTTTTCCCATATACTGAGAGCCAGGCCTGGAGCCAGGAGCAGAGGAGAATTGCCACATCCCCCCATGGAGAAGCACCTTAACTGATGTCATCGGGGCCAGGAGAAGGTCACTGCAGGATGTGGGGGGGAACAGGGGGGAGGCCAAGGGGCCTTTGGCAAGAGGAGCCCCTGCCTGAAGTTCTGAATGTGGGAGGAGGTTGCGGGCAGGTAAGAAGAAGGAGTGTGGAGGGGACTCCAGGGACAGTGCTGGTGAGGACAAGCCAGAGCCGTAGACGAGTGCTGGGCCTGTGACCCACTGGCAGGACTGCAGGCAGTGCAAGGTGGCTGGAGCGTGGGGATACGGAGGGGACAGGGGACCCAGGCTGGGAAGGCAGTCAGGGAACTGGTTGAGCTCACTGGTCACCCTCACAGGTTTAGATAGTCTTCTAATAGGAACAACCAGAGGATTCTCTTGGAAATGGAAACAATGCTGTGAGGAAAGCGTGGATGGGGTAATATAGGGAAGGTCAAAGTCAATGGGTGGTTGGTTGGATGTAGGCAAAAAACTATAGTGACCAGCCCATGAGGTCCCCCAACATGGTACTTACAGGTGTCTGGTGTCAGTCACCAGAGAAGGAAGCCTGGAGAAAGAGCATTTGGGGGCGAAGGTCAGGGTGCAGTTCAGACGTGGGGAGTGTAGGTGGCTGGGGGACACCAGAGTGCAGGTGTCAGCGGCCATTTAACGTTGAGCTTAGAGGGGAGCCGCAGACCGGAGAACGTGGGCTGGAAACATTGGTTTGTAGGTTACATGGTCACCACGGCAACCACGGTACTGGATGTGATGACCAGGTGGGTCAGCCCCACCAGGACAGGACGGGATTCTGGGGGCGCCCAGTGGAGGGACAAGCAAAGTGCAGCGGCACCTGGGAACCGCGGAGAGCGAGTGCCCGTGTCTGCGTCTCAGGTCACCAGGATCTCAGGAAACGGCACTGGCTGGGCAGACACGGTCACTCAGTGTTTCTGGATCATCTCTGTGACTCTGTGCCTTCTCAAGTGGTCACATTCAAGAGCACCAAGCAGACCTCAACTCATTTAATCCTCTGTTGTCCTTAGTCCTCCAACTCTGATTCTTTGTCTGCTAGGCCACTGCTCCAGGAGGTAGCATCCTAGAGCTGGAGCCGTCACTGGAGAAAAGGTGCTGGAAAAGGGTCATTTCATGTGCATATTGCATCCCCTGACAGCAACCAACACCCCTGCCAAGCAGATACTAAATGGATCTCTTGTGAAGAAGGAAACTTGGCATCTGCGGGGGGCAGCAGCCTCAGGGCGGTGATGGGGCTTTCCTAACGCTGCATCGCTGGTTAGTGGCAGATCCTGGTTTTCCGGTTTCTGAACCACTCCTAAGAAAAGCATAGTAGCTGCGTACATTCAGGTCAAGCCATTCAAGTTCAGAACACACATCCTGCACTCAACAAGAAAAAGAGAAGACAGGAGATGTGGGCACCCTGCCCAGTGTTCATGTCCCTCCCTCTGGCTAGCATGTGGTACCCATCAGAGTACCTGTCTTGCTGCTACTCCTGTTCTCTGCTTTCGCCATCCCAGCCCTTCTCCCAACACACACACACACACATGCACACACACACACACACACACACACACGCACACACACACACACACACACACGACTATGCCCTTGTCTCATAGCTCCTAACGTCTCAGGAGAGTTCTGTCCCAAACAGCAGCAGACAAACAATGGATGCTCCGCCCTCTGCCCATCGGGGATCCTGCTGGGGCAGAGGGGGAAGCAGCCACACAAGCTCCTTCTCCAAGTGGTGTGGCTCTTAGCTGAACGCTTCTCTCCTACTTCCCCAAAGGATACCCCTGCCCAGCCCCAAACAATGCTATCAGGTTCCCATGAAATGGCCATCTGTTTCCCCCTTTTCCAGGACAACGTGGCCAGGGAGCAGAGCCGGCAAGCAGACACCTTGTATTTTCACAAGTGCAAACAAAGGACCGTCTTCCTCCTCCTTGCCATGGTCTTCTGCTGTGACATCCTGCCCCATGCTCTGATTCTACTGATGGTTCCTGGCCGAATAGCATCATGGTTACACAACAGGAATGTGTAGAAGGCAGAGAAGGAGAGGGGAGCAAGCCTGAAGTCACACACCTGGGTTACTCACCCAGTGAGCACCTGAGTATCCTGATCCCTTGGGACTGTTTCATCATCCACTGAAAATAAAAAGGAGCAATGGTAATCGATGACCCGCCTCCTGACAGAATCGGTTGAGCTAAAACATTCCACAGGCCCTGCCAATTCTCAGATTTCTATCAGTGTGATCTTTTCAACATGAAAGATTTTGCGCTGAATCTTGTTTTACAGACCCCCATAATATACAGTAAATACAATGGAAAGTGGTAAATAAAATACTGCACCTTATTTTAATGGTAGATTGTGCAGCTGTAAAAGCGATGAAAGAACTTTGGACAAGTGGATTAGCACTATCTAGTAAAGTTGATGATACTCAGACCCTACGCTTCTTCATTTCGCTTCCTAGGTGTAATCTCTAAAGAAATTCTCTCGCCTATGCACAAAAGAAGGCAGATCCAAGAATGTTTATAACTGGATTGAATGAAATAACAAGAAAAAAGGATGGGAGGGAGAACCGCCTAAATGAACATCAGTGGAAAAAAGGACAATTAATTATATGACCTTCGTGCTGTGGAACGAGCTGCATCAGAGGAAATGAACCTGAACTACTCACTTCAGTGTAAGTGGATCTGACATAATGAGTGAATAAAAGCAAGTTGCAAAAAAATATGCACAGATTTATAACATCTATATAAAATATGGAAATAGACACACTTTCCAGTGGTTACAGACATAAACCTAAGCAGTCAAAGAAGAAAGAATGCATGGAAGGAGAAACACCAAATTCCAGATGTACTTTAACTGTGGGAGAATTTGATCAATGTATTGATAGCCTTTATCTGTTGAACTGAGTGCTGGGGATATGCGTGTTCACTGTATTTTATTGTTCCTGTCTCTTTCTGAAGTATTTCATAATCATTTAAATGCAGATTCATTAAATACAGACCTAAAAAATAGCTTCAGTGTAATGTTAAACAAAACCAAAGCTTAGCAGCATATGATTCCATTTTTCTATAAAAAAATATATATATCTATATTTGTATGTGTGTGTGTGTGTGTGTGTGTGTGTGTGTGTGTGTGTGACTGGTAAACAGAAAAAAATCCTGGAAAGATTTAAGCTAAGCTTGTCTCAATAACCTATCAAAAGTAGATATCCCTGGGAGATGGAATTATAGGGCATAGGAGCAGTTTCCTTTCTTAATATATTTCCTGTATTACTTTTGTGATATAATAATAAGTAATGCGTGAGCCAATTCCAATGAGATGTGAATTGCAGCCTTCCTTTCTAACATTTCAGAGCACCTGCAATGTAATTCAGGTAGTAGGCCAGAGACTGGGGATACCACAATTAACTAAAATTAAATTTGCCTTGGTTTTCAGGGACCTCATATTCTGGTGAGAGAGGCAGATATTAATCAAATAATAATTCAGTTAAATATAAAAAGTCACCTGTGTTAAATGCTACAGACTAGTGGCACACAGAATTTGATTTGTACAAGATCAGACAGGCCATCCCAGCTGAAGGAAGATGTGATCTTTGAAAGCGAGCAGCAACAGCACATGCAAAGGCCCTGTGGTCACAGGAGCAGGGTGTAATGAAAGGCTGGTCTTGGTAGCAAGAGCTGGTACCACATGCTAATATAAGAAACTGTAAAAGAACAGGTTTGGCTGGGGGTATCTAGAAGACTTTTGATATGCATTCTAGAAAAATGTCATCTGATTCAGAATGCGCCTAACCGCCTAGAAAAGAAGCAAACCCAGGCCGTCACTCCACAGATGATGCTAATTGCTAATACTTAGTGCTTACTTTGTTCTCGGCACCTTTCTGGCACTAACATGTATTAACTAAGTGAAAACCTACAACAACCTTATGAGGGAGGTACCATGGTTACACCCATTTTACAAATGAGAAAATGGAGGAATAGATGGAAAACCGAATTAGAAGTTTTAGTCATAGCACATCTAGATATGTAAAGCCAAAACAATTTTCAATTATTTGGCCTCTTTACGCTTTTGCTGTTCTAGTAACAGAAAAAACTCCATATGTGTATGTTTGCATACATATATGTATGTACAGGCATGTGCATTACTGTATAAAACCTATATGACTAACTAGACATAATATATAATTATAAGTAATAAAAATACATACAATATGCATATAAGTATATATAAACTGTATCTAAAACTACTTCATTTTGCAGAAAACGTGCAGAGCTCTTGGAGGGCTGAGATCACATCTATAGGACCTGTTAATGGTGCCACGAGAACCAAGCATGACACCTAATGGGACTTCACAGATGCTTGTCACAGTGAGCTACTGGCTGAACGTATATGGGGAAATTTTTACTTGACACGTGTGCGTGCTGGTCTCTGCTAGAAAAATGCTACTATTTGTCTACAAGGGCAACGTTAAGGATTAAGCAACCACAATCTTCTCATGAGAAGTTTAAAAAAATGACCCTAAACAACAAAAACCACCCCCTCCCAGTGCTCACAGAAGGTATCTGAAGGGTCAGCTGCTCTCGCTTTGGATTAGACAGAGCCTTTCCAACTCAGGGAGTGGATCCTCATGGAGAGACACATCAGTTGGTACAGGTGATGCCAACTGACTTTGAACCATTTTTAAACATTTTACTCCCGTATAAAAAAATAAGCTAGAAATGGGCTTATCACATAAAACACCACACCTCGAATTCCCGTCAAAGATGACGCTCCATCAGAAAGTCTGGCCTTAGTTACCACGCAGATTACAAACAGAGATGGATATTCTCAGGCTACGAAGCACTGCTTCCCCTGCAGCCTTTAAATCATCAAAGCTCGTTCAGCATACAGCCGGAGAGTCAATTAGACCGAAACCAGCGTGCCTGGACTGGCCCGGTGGCCCTGCCCAGCAGGGCCCTGGCTGCGCCCGTCAGCGCTCTGCCATGCTAATGGGCCTCAGCTCCCACTTGATATTTGTCTCCCAGCTGCTGCAACCGGCCACGGGGGTGCCGACCAGACAGCAAAAACAGAAGATTTAGGGAAATAACCACACACATTAATAACCAATCCCTTTATTGCCCACAGCATTTGGGTCTATTCAACTTCATGAAAGAACTGCCATCAGCTCCAAAGGCAGTTTGCGGTTTCTATGGCTACCTGGTGGCTGAATTTTTCTCCAAATAGGAGTCAATCTGAAAAGGTTTCTAAACGTGTCTGCAGTATCCCTTCTGCAGGCTCACATGTGAAGACAACGGGGCTAGCTCTGGAATGAGACACAGTCTAAGTTAAACGATAACCTTGCTGACATAGACGGGTTCTCCAGGGAAATGCCAACACTTGGAAGACCGTTGGTCTCCGAGGGAGAAGATGTGGATTAGAACCTGAGCTCTGTTACTACATGCAAGGTTACATTCCTTTGCTTATTCCCCAGAGGGACTGCTCCATCCTTGGCCTGGTGGGAACTAGTAAAATCACGAGTCTGCGGGTGCCTGGAGCAGGGTTCATGCCCAGTACTGGCCTCCTGGTTACGGTGTTAGCATTGAATAGACTGCATTTTCAGCTAGTCTATTCAGTATTCACTTAAGCGCTTGCTCTGTATGACAGATCTAGAAAATCCTGTGGTCACACTCAGGGTGACACAAATGTACTGGGAGTCACTGGTCTTCACGGAAAAGGTGAGTAGTTTCAATATGTGGGAAACCTATGGTTTACAAAGCAAGACATGAAATTACCTTTTGAACAAAGTCATACTCCCAGAGTCAGAACAGGGACCTCCTGACTCATGGCTCCCAACCCAAACCAAAGGCACCCTCAGAGGAGGCTCTTTCTGGGAGGCAGGGAGACACAAAATGGGACAAGAAGAGTTGCTTTAACGTGACTAAGTCATGGAGCTCAACAGCCTCTTGGACCTGAACAGTGCAGTTCATTATCCTGACTTTTTTCATTGAAACTCTGTGGCTAAGGATATTGAGTGGGTTGCCTCCATTCGGTAGGGTTTAGTTGGAACTGGAACATGATCCACAGGTGTAAGAAAGGATAACCTCTAACCCCAACTGGTTAACCCACAGGTAGCATTCTCTATATCAAGGAGTCATATTTTTAAGTGGCAACTTCCTTCCATCATGACCCGACAACTGACTCTTTCCCCACCTCCTCCATCCCTATGAGCTGTAAGATGTGAGGCTGTTGGTTACTGGAGGGAATATTAATATCAACTGCTCTTCTATTAAGGGGGTTTCTTTTCTGTTTCCAGAAAAGGTAGAGAGGTTAAAAAAAAAAAAAAAGTGAAAGGCTAATTCTGTAACCATCATTCTACTGAATATAGTCTCCTTCCCAGAGAGACAGTTGACAGGGAGAGTAAGGATTTCAGGCTTTTGGACAGTCCCACACGCAGAATCATGGGCTGTCTGAAAACTGACCTGGAATCAAGAGGAGAGGCAAGGACATCACTGGACACACTCACAGCCACTCACGGGTCATGAAAAACCATGAACTCGGAGATTCCTGGAGACAAAGAACCGAGGTTCTGCCATAGAAATGCCACATAGGCCTGTTTGAGTTAGAGTCAGGCTTTGATCTTCTTGTTTGCTTTCTCTTGCCCTTGAGGTTGACTGTCAATAAATCCCAGATCAAAAATATCAATCCTGAAACTAGATTTTATTAAGTTGGCAGTTCTGTCTCTTATGATTGCCTTCTTGCTATCAGTTCCTAAAATAAGACACGGTCGTTGACAGTTGCTTCATCAAGTCAGTGAAGTAGGGGGAGATCCTCCTAGATGAAAAGAGACTCAAGAGATGTAACCAAATGCAACATGTGGACCTTGAGTTGTTCAAATAGACAAATTATAAATGGTATTGAGGGTCAACTTGGGGAATGTGAAAGAAAAAAAAAAATAGATACAACTAAGGAACTCCTGTTCACTTTGTTATGTCTTATGTCTTCAAGATGTGTAATCTATATTCCAGAGATAAATGTCATGGTATTATAATAACTTTTAAATTCTTAAGTACAAATAATAGATGAAATAAATGAGCTAATTAGTCTTGACTATGCTCATTGGCTACACAAAGCAAAAAAAACCTTGAGATTTGCTTACAGGATAAAACAGTGATCCCTGACCAACTCCCTTGAGGGGGTGAACCGCGTCCATCTATCTGCTTCTACCTAGTTCTGTGGAAGCTCTTCCTTGTACATTCCTTTAAAAAATGTAATACTTTACATTTGGTATTCATGAGGATCCTCTGAGAGATAAAACTTATTAATTTTATACAGATAAGTCTACATTATTGTTTAATTTTAAAAGTGTCTTTACTAGCACTTGGCTTTGGCTACATGATGATCTGGGGCAATAGAATTCTAAGTAAGTTGACCACATTTCCTTGAGACAAAAACGGGACTTTGGGATGGCAAAAATGGGACAGGGTGATGCGCTGGTGACTAAGGGGAAGGGAGGAGGTGAAACAATCCGAGCAAGGGCAGAGCCAGGAACAAGCAAGCTGGTAATCACATAGTAATGATGTGTGATCTAGTGGAACTTCATACAAATGACCAGGCCAGTGCAAGGAATATTTCACTTTAGGTGAAAACCAAATGTGGTGCCCCTGTAAGTCCACCCTAAATGTCCTACCTAAAACATATGCTGCTGTAACCAGCCCAGTGCCAGAAATGCCCAGTAACTCCCAGAGTGCTGGAAATGACCAATAATTCCTGCAGAGGCAGAGATAACCCCACAGTGGCAGAGATAAGCTCCAGAGTGATACAAATAACCCCAACAGTATTTACCTGCAACTCAACCACACTGCCGTATTCTGCTTCCTTTGATGAAACAGGAGCTTGCTGGTGGGGGAAGATTCTCTTCTCCTGTGGCTTCTGTTTCCTCACAGGGATCAGGAATAGCAGTGGCAGCCATGACTGGTCGCAGTCAGTGCCGACGAGGACCGTGTTTAACGCAGGGCAAAAGGAGCAGCTGCTTTTTTCCCCCTCAACTGTCTCTGGAGCAACTCAACTGCCCCTTTTCCCCCGTATTAAAAATGTCCCTGGTGTATTAAAAATGAGGCAAAATTGACATCTATATAAAATGATGGGATGGTCAGGAAATGTGAGAAAAATGGTACATATGGTCAACCTAATTGCAGTCTAAGTTGTAATAATAAAATGATGGGAAAAGGGGTAGAAATAAAAAACAATTGTGAAGTTCTGATAAATTAGGAAATGGGTTTTAATGTGTTAAAGAAATGATCTAAAAAAAAACAAAAAACCATGATCTGAATTTGTTAGTCTCCTGTCCTCCACTCACAGGTCAGACCAGTTGTGGGTTATACTTTGGGTGGGATGGAAGGTAAGGATGGTTCAATATGGCTTTGGAAAGTGTTATCATTCTTGGTTTCAACAAGGTAGTATTTCCCGAGTGCTGGTGATGCGGGGCGAGCTGTGCCCGGAGCAAGTCCGGGACTGTGAACAGGACATGTGTGTGTGTGTGAAACGGGGACCATCGGGCTCGCCATGGGCACTGGGACACCTTGCACTTCTTCCCTCTTTGTGCTCACGTGAAGCGCTAGCTTGCACCATGGACAGCTGGCATTTGCAAGGTAAAGTCAGGATGAAATCATGACACAGATTTTCAATTCTCTTTTCCCTAAGAAGAAAGTCCTGGTATTTGAGGACAGTAATGACGACAACTCATCAGCAGGAAGGGAAACACAGGTGAGATCCTTTGCACTGCAGCATTTTCTCCCACTGACACAGCTCCACGTGGGATAAATAGCCCCTATTTGAGACAGGAGGTGAAGGTGAGGAGAACTCTCTGCTAGAGCCCATGGCGTTGTCTCTCTGGTCCTTCAGGGACTTATGAGCACCTCATTCCGACCGAGAGCGCTAACATGCCTGCCCCCTGATATCCACCACCATTCATTTTTTCTGTTAACTCGTACTGAAAATCTACTTGAAAAGGTGATTATAAATGGCCTGATGATAGCATCAACAAACATGCTTAAAAAAAAAAATTCTTTGAAATAATTGTCCAGTTGCTTGATAATTAGTTAATAGCCTTACACGCCTTCTAAGGAAAGCATGACCCACACACAGTGACTTGTATCTCCTTTAGCAATGCAGGCTCTGCAACAAAAGGAAATGCAAAGTTAAAGGAATGTAACTACAACTCCTGCTTTGAACGCAGGACAGTTCTGCGAGCTTTCTAGTTCTGGAGTTACTGGCTTCCTCACAAGTCACTACATAGGATTTTTTTTTTTTTTTAATGATTTTCTTGAAGGACCCTTGCATTATAACAAAATACAGATTTCAAGTGTGCATTGTTGTAAGTCAGCCTCTGCACATAATACATTAAGTTCCACACCATCAGTCCAGTCTTTCATTTCCCATATAATTGATCCCCTCTACATAGGTTCTCAAAAGATCCAAGCAGAGGCAAACCCTGATGGCCTAGCAGATAAGAACACCAGACAAAGTCCACATACATTCCAAGGACCCAGATTCTAGACACAGGGCCAGGGAGGAACAGCCAGGATGAAGGATTAAATAAAATAAATAGGACATTTCTTCCTCCTCTTTCTTCCGACTTTTCATTTAAAAATGAATCTAAGCATCAGCTTCCAACCTGCATGGGTATATTAGATTCCCATCATCTACAGCAGCACCCTTTGCCCACAGACATGACCCACGCACACAAAGACATTGTCGACTCACTGTTACTGCCATAATAAAAACTGTGAGAAAAGCCTGTCTCAGTCAGCACAGTTTTGAAGCTAAATCCTTGAGACACAGATAAAAGGACCAAAAACACACAGATGACTCAGAACATCCATGTCCCACCTCATTATGAAGAAAAATAATGATTTCCCAGAAACCTGGTCAGCTTCTTGTATTTGCAATTATTCATTTTTCCTTTGGGTTCAAAAACAATGTTCTCTTAAATGTCAAAGGGCTTCTTCCAAAGACGTCCACCCCGTGGCCCCATTCCCACAGGAGGCGCAGTTGTGAATCAGCCGGTGGAATTCAAAGGCTTGAAATCCGGTTTTCAGTCCCGACACAGTCGATTTTCTAGGTCTCTTGACACTGCTTCCTTTCATCCCTTTTCATCAGGCCCTAAATTCGTCAGCCACCCTGGGTCCTGCTGAAATGCAGGTATCTGTTCAAAAACTGTAACTTTTCACTGATGAGAAGGAAGCCTTTGGGAATGTAAACCAATGCACTCCTCCTCTTCTCTCTCCAACTTAACACTCAGGAAACCAGACCCAAATACTCGCATTTCTCCCCAGGATAACGAGGAAGCACGTGTGCAGCAGACTTGGGACAAGACTGCATTCGGGTCTCCCTGCAGTTTTGATACAAGGCCCCTCCAAAGTGCGGTCACGCTGGTGCTGCAGAAACCCGTCTCCTGGAAACGAGGCTGCCGGGGCCCGAGTCACATCAACTTCAGGCCAGAGGAGAGTGAAATACCACCCTGACTCTAGAGTAAATGAACAGCCATGGAAATGCAGTTTTTCTGGGCCGTCAATTGGGCCATATATTAGCCAGAGCTTGAAAAAATGTGAACACGTTATCGACTCAGTAATTCTTCTAGACAGCCATCGTAAACAAGTGGTCGAAACGCCAAGGAACATTTGTGGGCAGAGATCTTCATCACATTGCCAATTTGTGAATGTGGAAAAAAATTAACCCAAATTTCAAATAGGATATGACTGAACCGGAGTGCCTCCTCACCATGGAAGCACCATGAGATAAATCATAGCGCTAACACTTAAAAAGATGCTTTCAAATAATAACGACTTAGGCGACACCACTATGCCAATGCTAGATTTTAAAAGCTGAAGTAGCCTATTTCCTATGTAGTCTGGTTCAGATTTTGGTGAAGAAACAGTCATAGGAAAAAAGTGCAAGAAATTTAAGAGTGAACAGTGATGATCTCTGGATAACGGGATAACTCTGCTAGTTCTCTCCATTCTTATCTTTCTGCATTTCCCAAGTTATTTGAAATACGCATCTAGAATTTTAACGTGAAGAACAAAATCATGTTTTTAAATAAACTACCTTTAACCTACACAAAAGTGTTGGGTAAAATGAGTACAAATAAATGCAAACATTATTGGGGAGACTTAAAAGGTTAGAAATTGGAGTAGTTGCTGCACTGATTTTACTGTAGATTGCAAAATTTCCAAGTGGAAAAAAATGTAAAATGGAAGTGTATGTGCATTTATGTTTTAAAGATGAAATCTTAATTGTGCCCCCACACACAACATTCACCAAACCTGCACCCTTTGTTCATTAAATTTTAACAAGTTCATGTCTGAAACTTTTTTTTCAAACTCCTTTCGACACTGAAATACTCATTCCTGGGACCTGAGAGCATGTTTATTTGCTCTTTTTATCAATGTTTATTGGGCCAATGATGGGTCAGGCACCACGTCAGGAACTGAGGATGAAGGAGTAAATAAAACACAGGCAATCTGTTCATGTTTCCAAATTCACTAAAGCTGTAAGAGCCAAAGAATAACAGGCAAACAAACAGTTCTACTAAGGAAAAGAGTCCAATGGGGATCCAGGCAAGACGTCAGGTGTCAAGAAAGACTTTTCTGAAGGAGGAAGAACCAGCCATGCGAAGAGCCTTCTAGGCAGATGGCTAGACACACAGAACAAAACATCTGGGCACAGGAAGGTGTTTGCTCTTTTAGGCACAGCCAGGAATCCGGCACAGCCGAGAGAGTAACTCATGAGAGAAGGACGGATGTCTGCTGTGATCACATAGGAGGTTGCAAGAACCTCAGCCGGCAGCGCTTCCTGCAGACGGTGGTAAGGAGTCTGACTTGCTGTGGGGAAAAGCAGTGATTTTCTTTATTTGTAAGCAAGCTTAAAAGACAACACAAAGCCCCTTATAGAACCCCAAGAGGTTGCAAAAATAGTGCACCGATTTCCTAGGGCCCTTCCCCAGTTCCCCCCATGGAAGCATCTAGAATGAGTGTCTTAATATCAAAAGGAGCTTGACATTAGCAATGCCTCCATTCATTTGCAGTTCTATGCAACTGGATCCCCATGTCTGGGCACTAGTGACGAACTTGAAAGGAATGACAGGGTCTGACGCGGTTTCACAGGAGCGAGCACTGCGAGGAGATGCAGGGTCAGGAGGCTGGCGGAGGCCGCCACTGCGGCACGGTCAGGGCCAGCAGAGTTTCAGACAGTGTGACGCCGAGCAGAGGGTGCACGCTCCGTGCAAGTATTCGGGAAGTTGAAGAGGCGGGACCAGCAAGACTTCGGGTAAACTGGATGTGGCCATGAGGGGTGGAGAGAAATGAAAATATTCCAGGTGTCTGACCTGAACCTCCAGGAGAACAAATGGCATTTGGTCAAGATCAGCTTGGATCAGGGCTGCTAGCGCATGAGAGCCTGAGATAGAAGTGAACACACTGGAGAATCAGGAGCCTGCCGACCACGTGAAAGGCCATAAAGTCTTCAGAGAACTGAGTGAAATTTGACTCCTTCTTTTTTAACCACAAGAGTGTCTAATAATATTACTTAGTGGAATAAAATAAAATAATTTTGCTTAAAAAAACTAAAAGCCTTTGTATAAGGTCACCAAGTGAAGGTTGAGAGGAGAAAACCAGGAGCAGAGTTTCAAGCAACTCAAGATGATGAATAGCACAGAGGAGCTCATTCGACTCCGCCATGTGCCAGTCACTTCACTGGTAGCAAATCTCCTTAGAAAGAATCCGAACCTAAAGTGGCCAGCGCCCCCTCAGAAGCCCCCCTCAGAAGCCCGCCCCATTTCTGACAAGGCCTACAAGTGAATGCGAGGCACACGAGGAACTTCCAATAAAGTGGGTTCTGTTCGGCAAACAGTGCCTAGTCACCAGTATTTGCCTGGTCTCTGCTAAGCATAGAGAAGATAATTAATTGGTTCAACAAAACCACTCTACAGAGCTCCCTCTGTATGGAAATAATGGAATGAAAGGAGTGAACCCAGACATGTGCTTTTCTCCCAGGTTATAGGAATTTGGCTGCACAAAAAAAGATACCAACTTAGAACAAGGGGTTCATGGTTTCCTTCTCAAGACTGGCACCCACCACACCTAAAAATATGTTTTTAAATATTCCATGTCTTGAATCATCGCATGCAAAGTAACAACGGTTCTGAAGAACTTCTGAGAGACTTTGGGAATGATGAATTGAAGCTGTCATGGTGAGAGTCAATTTCTAAATGACAAAGAAAGACAGCTTATAAAAGAATCGAGGATTTCAAATGCTGTAGAAACAATTTCCAGCCTGTAGGCTTGAGTATCCTCACAAGGAGATGTCCTGAGCAGAGCGAAGCTAAGAAAAGCGGGGTTTCTCTTCCATCTGATGGCCTTTGGCTCTTTTGTCTGATGTCAGGGGTCTTATGCACAGTGTGGGATGAATCTGACCCAGAACCACAGCCAAGAAGCACGACGAGGGTTTGGAGGGCCGTTTGCTGTCAAATTGTAAAATCTCTTGTTGGAAGGGTGCTGGAAAAAACCTCACTCTTCAGAACACCCAGAGCTTGGTTCATTTTCAAAATACCTGCAACCACATTTGTTTCCTTTTATCTTAACTTGAAAAGTCACACCCTCATTCATTCATTTTGTGACTGGGCTCCCAGCATGCGCCAGGCACTGTTCTAGGTGACGAGAATATGAATGTGAATATAAAGAGACAAAAATGATTGCCGCCCTGCCCCCTCCATTTTCTCCATCCTGCAGGAAAACTAGACAAGACCCACCTATGAAAGATTCAGGCATGAACTCTGAATGCAGAGAAGGGGCAAACAGTCATGAACGGCACAAAAGGCCAGAGATAAAGCATATCCTGTGCTCTTGGGACTAGAATTAAATCAGCTTGACAAGCCAGCCAGAGACAGCCCGTCCCAGACTGGCTGTAAACTCTCCCATGAATTCGTTTCATGACTTTATTGGATGGATCATATTTGTATAATCAAGACCAATTTTTAAAAATCATATGTTATTTACATCCCAGATGACTGAATTCTATTTATATTGGTTTATCCTCTGCCTCCCTCTAAACAAGTTGACAGGGTCACCGCGATAAAAGGCATATCCTAAAGTATGACAACAGTGGAGTAACAGAAGAAGCCAAAACCATGAAAAGGAAGAAACAGCTTTCATGTGACAACAGTAACACAGACATGGAGGTTTAGCAAATCTCGAGGAAACTGGGAGCCTGGTCTCCTGTCTTGGAAACGATTGCATCAGAGATGCTAGATGTCACCTGTGAACGGGCCAGGCAGAGCCTGGCTGCTGGTCAGCAAAGGAAAATCCTTCACTCCCAAAAACGTCTTTGGTGATTACTTCCCATTTTCATCTAACTTAACATTCCTCCCTTTGGAAGATATAAATTTTCTTATTTTGATTTTCATAAATGAGTGAATGAAATCTCATCAGAATTTGACAACCCACTCTACCAGCAGGTAGAAGGCATGATAGAATTGCCCAGAGGGCACTCTAAGGAAGGCTGTTACCCTAAGGTTGTCACTGGGCAGGATCTTGAGGATTCAGGGTCAGTCTGGAGTCCAGCTACTGTCTCCACATTCTATTCGGCACAGAGTCCACCTGAGTGACCCGCTCTCAGTGCAAGTCTAGGGCAAGGAGAAGGGAGGATCTGGAGGGGAGCAAAGTCTGCAAAAATAATTGAAACGAGGCACTGGGCACTGCTGAGGAGTGCTGTTAGACTCTAACCTCTGTTATCTTGTTTCGCTGCCAGCCCATCCCTGCGGTTATTCATGCGTTCACTATCTCTCTCCACTCGCTCACACGAGCACACACATGCCCCTCCCTCTTCCCCCAGAAGGAAGCAGACTGGGGCCATTGCAAATGGTCTCCAGGTCATTGCCAGGGGCACCTGGTCGGCATGCACTTGACTGGAACTGCTGGAGAAATGGGTCAGGTCTGGGGTTTTGTGTCCCTGTTGGTCCCCTGAGTCCTTGAATTGAGAGAAGAAGCCTAGCAGGGTTGAGGTGCAATGAGTGGATTTGCTGGAGGACCCTGGGGTCGCAACTCCAGCTCATCCACCCTGGGGTACCCAGTCTTGCCTTGCTACTTAGCTTCTCCCAGTCCAGCAACCTTAACCTGACTGTTCTAGAAACTTCAGTCTACTCCTCCAGATCCACTCTCTGCTCTTCTCCTCTCGGCTTTATGTCCCAAGACTGACCATTTGCCCTTTGGCATTTGGTTGAGCTTCATCCATGAAGGGGTCTGAGGCTGCAGGCCTGGGAGGGGAGCATGTGATTCATTAGGTCCCTCCCTGCAGGCCCTGTCAGCCTGGCATCTCCGAAGGTCCCAGCTCGCATCCCTGGCCCTTCCAGGACCCTCAGCCCTGCCAGCCTCTGGGTTCCTGCTGCTGAAGTCTTGCACTGTTCCCCTGTTCACACCCGGGAGATAAGTAGTCCCTTTATTAAATTCACCTCCAATTATCAGATGCTCATGAGAACAGCTGCAGCCTCAGCAGCCACACTGGTGGGTTCTTCACAGCCTGTCTCTGCCGTTTGCTAGTTGGTGACCTTAGGCCCTTAGTTGAATCCCAGTCAAACTGCCTTCTAAATGCGTAAAATGCGGATGATTCCAGAACCTGTTCTGAGAAGCTGCTGTGCAGGTAGCACATCCATCTAAGAAGCTAAGCAGGATGTGGAGTGAATAGTAAATGCTCAATAAACCTCTGAACTCCTGCCGGGGTCTCATTCCACCATCTCAGGACACCTGCTGTGATGTGTCCAACAGAGACCATTCTGGCCTTGTCTTTGCCCCCGCCTGCCCGGGACCATATCCACAGGCATCTTCTGCTAACTCCTCAAAACCGATTTTCACCCTAATTGTCCTTTCTGGTCTGATCCATGCCAGGTCCTTTCTTTCTTCCTCCCTGTGCCTGGGAGCCATTGTCCTTCTGGCATGCTGGCCGCTTTATGGGTAGCTCTGTCACAAGCAGAGCTTTGGACCCCTGACAACATCAGCATCACCCCGACGGGGAGGCCCGGAGTTCTCCAGACCCAGGTCTCCAAGGCACCAGCTAGATCTCTGTTCTGGGCCCTTCTGTCTTCCTTGGGACACATGGCCTGTACCTTCTCCTGCCATCCATGTCATCATTGCTACTAGTCAGGGTCCACTTGCCTGATGTGTGGAAAGCCAATCCCATGGCATCGAGTTTTGGGGGAGAAGATATTTTATTTCAAGGTTGACCCGCAAGGAGACAAGACACGAAGCTCCCTAACTTGTCCCTCTGATGTGGGGTTTGGAGGAGTTTGAAAAGGCTTGGGGATGAGGAAGGAGACACAGAGCATTTGGTGATTGGCTGGCTTTGGCAGAAGCGAGGTTTGAACTTTTCCAGGTTCAGGCTGCAGTACTTGGGGCACCTGCTGGCCGGGAACTTGAGTCATCAGAACAAGATTCTGCCATCAGCCTTGGAGGACAGCTCGTGCTTGTCTCCAGAGTTCTAGTCACAAAGACAAGCTTGAAGGGGCCATCAGGTAAGCCCTCCACACTTCAGGCTCAGCCACAGTGTCAGCCTGAGTCCTGCGTTCAGACTCCTGGGCCTGACCCGGGGTGCGCCCAGGCACCTATGCGCTGGTGCACAGACCTGCAGACAGAATGAACAACCTGAGCGCCCCATCAGCTGGTGCCAACACCCTTCCACCTCCCACCCACACCTCCTGCCAGCTGTTGGCAGCTCCTCAGCAGGCAGCATTCTTGCTACTTTTCACTCCTAGGTCGCTTTCTCTAAACTGCTGCTCTCCATCCTCACCCCCCCCCCGCCCAGTCCCAGGTGACACCTCCCTGTGTGTCTCGGGCTCAGTCACTGCATGTCCACACTTGGCACAGGCTGTACAGCTAACCCCAGGCTTCTGTCTGCAGAAGGGAAGGGCTGAGGCTCTATCTACCTTCAGATCCCCGGTGCTTGAGCCGCACGCCTGAGAGACTTGGCACCTGATCAAGTCAATAAGAAGAACAGACGGTGAAATACAGGTTTTTGTTTGGTTGCTGTTATTAGCAATCCTAAATCAAGCGAGCGTCTTCACAAAGTCACTAGGATGCAAAGTATCGGCAGTTTTTTGAAATATAAACTAGTTTATAGCATTCTAATTCTGTCCTGCTTAAAGCCCTCGAGTGGCTTTTCCTCACAATCAGTATAATAATAGATACAATTTTTAGCTACAGAAATGACTCTAACCTTTTGTGTGACTAGAGAACATCTTTATTTGACATACTTCCCGATTCAAGTTTTGAGTGGGAATATACATGTATGTGGAATTTTATTCTAAAACCATACTTGATGAAACAAGTAGTGTCATTAACTTGGGAAGTCTTTGTTTTTAAAATCAATATCAAATAAGTCTTCTTCGAGGTTAGCTTTTGTCCCAGAAAACAGTTATTACCCAGCTCTAGAACTGCTCTTAGGGTCACATCCATGAATCTTATCTTCTAGAGCCATCGAAAGTCTGATGGAGAGATATGTGAGAAATGGAATTCGCAGAAATGGAATTTAAAAAAAGAATGTGTCCACATGGACACGTCTGTTTACTCTAATAACAGTCCAATCAAAGTTCATATCCCCTATTGTTCAGGGCCTTCCTTTTAGGAAGAAGTAGGAGTCGAAGCTGATGCAGACCGAGTCCATTCTAATTACTTACTTCCTCCTGAAGAGGCAGATGAAACAAAAGCAAAATTCTCCTTGATAAATGGCAAAACCATTTCCCTTTATATGGTGGCAAGTGTTTGTGGAAGTTTATAGTAAAATCTCCAAGTAAGTAGCATATTTTTAGACAAAGAGGAGCTGCCTTTAATTTTATCAGAAAGATTCCTCCAAAAAATAAATAAATACGCATTCACCATTTGATCCAGCAATCCCACTTGTAAGCATACACCAGAGAACACAGATTCGCTAATCAGTGCTTCTCATTAGTCAGTTGTGAAGAAATGCATTCACCCCGATGTTCACAGCAGCATATTCACTATGGCCAAGACATGGAAGCAACCTCCATGCCCCTCCACAGATGGCTGGTGACGGAAGCAGTGGGCTAGATATGCAGTAGAATTCTACGCTGCTGAAAAAGATGAAATTGTGCCCTTTGCAACAAGCTGGATGGAAATGTAGGGGATGTTATTAAGAAAAGTAAGTCAGAAAGAAACAGAGAAATACAGAATGGCCTTACTCCTATGTGGAATATAATGAAACGAAAGAAACAAACAAACAAATCTCAACGAGATTCACAGGACAAGGAGACTGTGCCTGCTGGGAGGGGGAGGGAGCAGGGAAAGAAGGACTAACACAGTGACGGTCAGGGACACTAGGACCCTGGCAGTGAGTGCTGCGAAATACACACAGACTGAGGTGTGAATTCAGTATCCTAAAAGCCTGTAGCAATATAAACAAAAGAGAGAACAAAACAAGTTTAAAAAAATAATTATCTACCAAAAAATATTTATCAGAAAGAAACTCTCAAATTCTGTCAGCAAAGTTGGTTCCATACGCAGCTGGGACATTGTCTTGCTCCAGCTCCCTCAGAAAATACTGCCCACAAAGCTGGCACTGAGCCCAGAGGTTGTCACTTGTGAGGCAAAATTCACATGTATTTCCTATACCATAGCTACAAAGGCAGAGAAATAAATCAGATCATTTCCAATAGGAACTGAAATAATGAAAGCTTGACTGCTCAGTTCACCAGAAAGATGGACGCTCCAGGCACCCATCACCAAGCATTCGGAGAGTGCAAACTATTCCAGAATGTTTCTCCTAGTCTTTCTTCTACAAAAATGAGACAGACGTGCCTCTGTTCAATGTCTAGCTTGGATGACAATGATCCACTGAATCCACGTAGGAAAAAAGGGAAATCGTTGGAATGAGACATATTTGAAAGCATGAGAGATAAAAAGAAACATAACCACTTGGAGCTGTGAGCATCAAGCTCTTACGTGAGACAGGTCTGTGGCAAGGTCTCTTAGGGCTTCCCTGTGACTCCTGGGACATTCTCCTCTGTCCCATGACCACCACAGAGCAGGGCCATTTTCCAGCAGAAAAGACTCCCACTGAGGTCTTCTGCGAGAACCATCATCAGCTAACCCTAACTGGGGCAGGAAGATTCCAACGGTCTACGTTCAGAGCACCATTCTGGAGCCAGAAACAGATTTCCACTAAAGAGAAAATATGTCTAAGCAACACGAAAGTCCAATTCTGACTGGGCTGTTATTGGAAATCTGAAACCTTTTCAGGCATTGACTTGTCAGTCTTATTTAAAAGGATCCGCTACCATTTCAGGAAGCCCGCACATCTTGGGGTGTGCTGTCTGCAAAGATGGCCACCGGCATTCCCTCCATCCTGGCATGCAGGCGCTACTCCAGCTCTCCTTCCCTAGAATCTGGGCTGTCCGGCCATCTCTGTGACTTGCCCTAGAGACCATGGCAGAAGCGACGCTATTGACTTTCAGGCCTCTGTCATAGGCTTTGCAGCTTTCATATCTACTCTTTCAGAGTTTCCAGGTTAAAAGAGGGGTGGGGTGGGGGTGCAGGTGGGAGTTAGACTACCAAAGAGAGAGAAACCACGGAGAAAGAGAATAAGAAAATGGAGGAGGCGTAGATAGGAAAGGGAGGAGGATGATAAGGAAAAGAAAGAAAAGGAGGAGGAGGAGGAGGAGAGAAGAAAAGGAGGAGGATGAAGAGGGAGGAGAAAGAGGAGAGAGGAGGAAAAGCAGAGAGAAGGAGGTGGAGAAGGAAAAGAAGGAGAAAGGAAAAGGAGAGAGGAGAGGGAGAAGAAGGACAACTCAGAGAGGAACCCACGCTCCCAGTTGGCCCTAAAGTCCTCCACAGGTGAGCAAGGCCATCTTGAAGTTTCCAGCCCCCAGTGAGCAGCATCAGGCAATAATACAAGAAGCCTCAGCTAGTCCCAAGCAGTCCTGGCCAGTCCCAGCCAGCCAGCTCAGGCCCCCCATCATTATGCAGCAAGTTGTGCTGACCTGCTGAGCCTCACTGAGTCTCTGACCCACCATCCTGAACAAATGGGGGTAAGTCCGCTGAGCTGTAGAGTGGAATGTCACCTCAAATAGAGGATTCATCTCAAAAACATGGCCAGTGACACAAGAGCACGGCTCCTCTCCGGGGCAGGAGCAGGGCCAGCCACCAGCACTGTGCAGGCTTCCCTGCAGCATGTCACTTCTCTTTGACAAAGACCTGCGCTAGTTCCTCTTGTGGCTAGCAGCCCGCCATCCAAGGAGGAATTGGTCTTCGGGTCAGTGGGTCAGCGCAGGTTTTGCAGCAGCCCCTCTAAAGGCATCAGGGCCTGGGGTAGCGGGAGTCACCCCACTGAGCTCCTCCCTGGAACGACTTTCACTAAGCTCTGGATTTACTGGCAGGCACTGCTCTGACTGTGTCAGTGTGATTTTAGGCTGTGTGTTACTTGGTCTGGTTTGGTAGGTCCTTTAATAGGTTATTTTCCTACCAATTCATGGCAACTGCTCCCTCGCTGTGTGCCATTCTGGGGTAGGAAAGGTTTCATAAGCATGAAACTTTTGGTTATGGGACTTATCTGTGACTGTTACAGTTTTTCGGGAGAAACCAAGCGAGCACTCTTTGGAAGTATTTTAGGCAGATTTATTATACACGTGGTCTCAGCTGTGATTTCTTCCTCAAAGAGCTGAGCCCTGGTTTCTGGTTAGAACATTCTTATATAGGTTAGAGAACACACAGGAAGAGAGGGATGTAAATTAGGGGAAGGGGTTTCAAGCGTGGGAAGTTCTTTGCTGGCTACATTCCAGCAAGCTCAGGTCACAGGAGGTGTCATGGCTTTTCTTTATAGTCCTTTATAGTTGATGGAAGTGGTAGGCAGGCCTTTTCCCACATGACCGGCCAGGCAATGGACTCACCTGTAACAGTGATTTGAATCGGATTTGATTCTCTTTGTCAAAGAGAGGCTGACTGATTCTCCCATCATGTTGGAACATAACTGGGAGAGGAGGAGAGAGGAAGAGGAGAAGGAGGAGGAAGAGGGAGGAGAAAGGAGGAGGAGAGAGGAGAGAGGAGGAGGAGGGAGGAGAAAGGAGGAGGAAGGAGGAGAAAGGAGGAGGAGGGAGGAGAAGAGAGGAGGAGAAAGGAGGAGGAGGGAGGAGAAAGGAGGAGGAAGGAGGAGAAAGGAGGAGGGAGGAGAGAGGAGGAGGAGGGAGGAGAAGAGAGGAGGAGGGAGAAGAGAGGAGGAGAGAGGAGGAGGAGGGAGGAGGATAAGGAAGAGGACAATAAGAAGGAGGAGCAAGAATTCAGTGGTCACCAATAAGCAGCGCAGGGAGAAGAAGCCCCAGACAATTCTTAAAGCTCAGCCTTCCAGACGGACTCCCTCCCCCGCTAGATGCCAGGGTCCAGGGCCACCCTGGAACTACACTGGATGCGGTGGGCAGTCTTTCTGGGAGCTGTGGATGGGTGGCACGGTAGGAAGGAAAGGAGACAGATCCATCACACCCCGTCACACCCCGGCACCACAAGGGCGGGCCATGAAGGGTTGCAGTGGGAGCCTGGGGCCTGGGTTCTTCCCTTCTCTGCCACCCACCATGAGTCTTTGAAGGTTTCCATGAAGGCTGCTGGGTTTCTGGCGGAGGATAATGAAGGCCCTGATTTCTCCAGAATTTTTATCATAAAAACTCACTTTTTGTAATTACCATATTTTTGCAATCAAAACGGTCTACATACATAAGACGTGATTGTGAGGGATCGCTCTTTTGTCACTCCTAGCGCTGTCATTGAGAACAAGCCACTCCAAATAAATATGCACGCGAAGGCAGCCAGTGTTTGCCCTGTGGACGGATGAGCTCCCAAATACTCTTAGCTGTCCCTCAGTTGCCTGCTAAGTGGAAATCCCAGGGCTGCCACAGAAGACACACTGACCTTCTTTCAGCCTTGTCATTCTTGGATCCCTTCGATCATGGCATCAGTTGTGCTTTAGGTTCATTTTCAGCTGCCCACACCTTTGCTCCCTGCCCTCCTCCAAGGTGTGAGCTAATTCCCGTGCCCAGTGAGCCGTCTCCCTCTCCCATTGAGCAGCGCCAGGACACAGTCACTAGATAAAGACATCATCTGCTCTTAACCACAGCACCCTCCCTTTTCACACCCCATTGTCCATACATCCCCACCAGCTGTGCCTGTCCACACCCTCCCACCTACCAAGTCCTTTGAGGTTTGCTCCAAATGGCAATCCCCCAGTCACTGTCCATTTGGTTTCCTGTGGAATTGGAATGCTTTATTAAGAACGTTTAGTTAGCTCAGGCAAGCCTTTGTAAGACTTTGCCTAAGGGGATTTAGTTCTAAAATCCCTAAAGGACTTCTTTATCATGTAAATGCAAACTTTGTGATGCAAATCCCATTGTGCGACCCACCTGAGAGCTGAATGAGGGCAAAATTAATTTACTTAGTATTTAATGATTTTCCCTGCTTCTCATCACACACACTCTCCACACCAGAGGTAAGAATTCCAGGGGTCGGGAGACTATGTTCCACTTTTTCTGACATTTCAAAGCACCTTTGTACCCTGGGAAGGTCAGGTACTGACCTTGAGAATGACAAGAAAACTGGGAAACATCCCAAATCAAAATGGAATTGGACTGATCAGCCCTGGCTCTTTTCAGTCCTAGCCACCCCCACCCCACTCTCTGTCTCAATCCATCATCCATTTGATTCTAGGCTGGTAGCCAGCTTCCTATGCCCATCTGTAAACTTATCTGTTATTCTTGTATAGAACAAATCAAAACTAGAAAAGTGTCAATATTTTAGTTTGTATAATACTGTCTTCAGTGTAAAACAGGAAGTCTAAGACTAAATGCAAGACACAGCATGAATTATTTATTAGGGTCATTTGTCTATTTTTTAAATATTTATTGAGAGTCAATTAAAGCACTATTGCATGATTTCCACAAAATAGTTTATCATTCTGAGTAGTAATTTTAGAAATGGCAGTGTATTTGTTAACAGTTCTTGGCACACAATTAATTCACATACAATCTGATTTAGCAGATGAACAGTCATTGGCTGTGACTGGTCCCTAACTTGACTGAATCCCCACTCTCAGGTCAAGCAATTTGAATTAGGATGTGAATTGGTTTCTTCTGACTCCAACTTCCATGCTCTCCTGCAAGGACTATTGCGCAGAAAACAGAAATGGAATTAAAATCACCTCAGTCCTGAATATATTGTGTGTGGTTCATCACTAAAGCCACAACATTCCCCATCGCTGGTTTGCAAGCAAAGATCCCATCCATTCATGCGATGACCTTACGTGTCATTTTAAATGGGGCAGTCGAGGTGTTTGTTTTTTTAATTTCCCATCCATTCGTCTTTTTAATATAAATGTCAATTTTGCCCCATTTTTAATAAACGAGGACCGTCTTTAACATGGGATAAAAGGGGCAGTGGAGTTGCCCCAGACCCAGTCTGTTGAGGGGGTCCAAAAGCAGCTGCCTCTTTTGCTCCACGTTAAAGATGGCCCTCACAAGCGCTAACTGCAGTGGGTCTCAGCCGCTACTGCTGTTCCCGCCCCTGCGAGGAA
>RJWH01001934.1:55482-292153 GCA_004363575.1 Solenodon paradoxus
TATCTCTGGCGCTGCGGGGGTTATCTCTGGCGCTGCGGGGGTTATCTCTGGCGCTGTGGGGGTTATCTCTGGCACTGTGAGGGTTATCTCTGACACTATGGGGGTTATCTCTGACACTATGGGGGTTATCTCTGACATTATGGGGGTTATCTCTGGCACTATGGGGGCATTGGGCATTTCTGGCACCGGAATGGTTGAAGCAGCATTTGTTTTAGGCAAGACTTTTAGAGCAAGGCTTATAGGGACACCACATTTGGTTTTCACCTAAAGCGAAAAATTCCTTGCACTGGCCTGGCCATTTGTACAAAGTTCCACCAGATCACACATCATTACTATGTGATTACCAATCAGCTTGCACAGGACTTACTTGCTCCAGACTCCTCTGCTCCTGCTGGGATTGTTCCACCTCCTCCCCTCCCCTTAGTCAGCAGCGCGTCACCCCGTCACATTTTTGCCATCCCAAAGTCCCGTTTTTGTCTCAGGGAAATACGGTCAGCTTACAAATTGATTTTCTGCAGAATTATGCAGCCTTTTTCAGTTCTCTTCAACTCTTGGGTTTTGCCTATTTTTCTTTTTCTTCTGCCCAATACTCCCTAGTTTAAAGAGCAGGAAGAAAGAGTCTTCCATGTTATGTTTGACTGTCAAGGGTCTGCTCTAGCTGAGGTGCCTGAGCGACTAAAACAGCTCATTTGAACTTGAATCCCTGTTGATAGATGTCAAGCTGTATATGGATAAGCATTCCTCACTCCTGCCCTTTCTTTCCTGCTCCCCAAAGTTGTAGAGTTTAGTTATCTGGGACCAGTTCCCCGCAACTGTGAGCCATTAATGTCTAAGGTATTGATTTGGCCAGGTGTCCCTTGAATTCTTTTCATCAGGTCTGCGCTGCACTCAGATACTTGTAACAACGTGGCTTTTGTAAAACAACACTTGATCCAGCCACACGAGAGGGAGGGAGGCATGTCGTGTTGATAATGCCCTTACCTGAAGTTGCACCTGCTGTTCCAGCCCTGGGAGTCACCTGTTTACCACAGGCCTTTTGTTCAGACACCTGTGGTCTCTGCCCTACTCACTCAGTCACCCTTGCTAACGCTTAACTTTTCCTCCTAACATGTGCTGGTACCACAACTGCGGGGTCAAAGGAAAAGTTCCCCCATTTCTCTGAGGGTCTGCTGGACAAATGAACAAATTCACATTAGGCCTGATTAGTCCGGGAAACGGCAGACTTAGAAACATGTATATGAAGAATTTACCTGGCAGTAGACTTTGAGGCAGTTGGGATAGATTCACCTGCATCTCCTGAGCTGAGGAATGGAAGGGGGACCTGGGCTTTGAGGAAGAGAGGTGTCCCCACCTGGCAAGGAAGAATGACTCATCCTTACTCTGAAAGTAGAGATAAATACCTCTGCTTCCTACATTTTTCTAGGGATTAGGGACAAAAGACTATTTCTGGATTAGGGGCAGGGTGGAGGCCCAGAGAGCGGCTGATGGCTTCTTAGATTAAGGGAAAGGCTGTAGGGTTAGAAATGCTTTGCCTGCGGGCTTGCCCTCTAGAGTCCTTCTTTACATCAGAGACAAGAAACCAATGCTGAGAAATCGGGGTGCTGTTTTAGCCCCTGAGCCACTCACCTTTTAGAGAGAGAAGACGGAAAAGCCTTTAAGTATCTAGGAGAAAAGTTTTAATTCCAAGGGGGAAAACAGGGATGGACCAAAATGATTTCCACAAACTCCTGCCCCAGGAGATGGGTGGGGCTCAGGTGGGGGTGGGCCTCCTATGAAACCCGCTTAGGGGCTGATGGATGAGCACCGGCCCCCTCCCAGATGTTCGGAAGGGGACTTCCCACCACTTGTCACTTTGGCATGTGGATGGCTTTGAACACAGGTCCATCAAGGCCCTGCAGGCTCCTAAGAAACTTTTACCAGTTCCTTCATCACCCCAAAGAATGAAAACTGGGAGTATTGCTCAGAACTGGGATTTTTACTGGAAATAACCTTTCTGTCAGAGAAACCTGTCAGTTTGGCCCCCGCAAACATCTGATAAGCATATTGCTCTTTATCATAAGCCGCCCCCTCGCGTGGGCCCCCCTGTCTTCTGAAGACCCTGGCCCTTCTCAGCTCAGGATACACAGACGCTCATTTTGCTCCAGTGGCTTTAAAACCCACATCTGCAGATCCCTCCACACAGCGGCAGTTCTACGTGCGCGTTCTCCCACTGATCTGCTGTTCGGGCACCTAGAAGCGCTTGGGATCAGCATCAGTTCCTGCCCCTCGCCGCCAGCGCCCGCTTTCTGCTCCCGGATCTCCGTGGCGAAAACCAGGAGGGGCAGGGTTAGCGCTGGGCACGGGGTTGGGTGGCTCAAAAAGGTGGCGTTTCCACGAGTTTGTGTTATAGACGATGGACAGTGACGTGTGTGTGCGTGCGTGCGTGCGTGCGTGCGTGTGCGTGTGCGTGTAGGACCCAGAAAAGCTCGGGCAGTGGCCACACGCACACAGCGCCCGCTCCCACTCCGCACCCCCACCCCGCAGACTGGGGTCCAGGCCAGCACCCCCGGCCCCCCCACGTCCCGGGCCCGCGTCCGCGCGTCTCGTCGCCGCAAACGGGACCGGTGTCGCCCCGCCCCCGCCGGGCCACGCGGGCCGCCTGGAGGAGCCCAGACAAAGCGGGCGGTTCCCGGGAGCCTCCGACGTGCCGCGCGCCCCGCGGGCTTGAACCCGGCCGCTCGCCACCGCCGCCAGCCCGCGGCGCGGGGCCGGTCCGCGCAGCCTCGGAGGCCCGCGGCCGGGTGCAGCTCGCCGGTTCGAGCCGCCGGAGCGCTCCGCTCGCGTCTCCTGACACTTGGGCTGTGACCTCCTTGGATCTAGGGCGACCTGTGGCTCCTCGAAGCCGGCACGTTTACCTCCGAAGCCCTAGAGCCTCGTCCCTTTGAGGGCCCACCTTACAGGCTTGATTGGCACCCCGCCTCCGGCCGCGCGCTGAGCTAGTTTCGGGGCAACCCCTCCCCGCCGCCCCAAGCCCGGCCGGAGCCGGCATCCTCCACCCCGCTCCCCGTTTCACAGCCTCGCCCTTCGTCTGCAAACAAACGCCAAGCAGCATTTAAGAGTTCCGAGGGCGCTTTTTCTCCCCCGACTCTCTCCGCACCCCCACCCCCACCCGCCGGGGCGTTGCTGCCGGTGGCTCTGACCACCCAGCTCGGTGGCAAAGCCGGACTGACCCGCCCACGTGTGCAAGCCTTGCAGTCAGGTCCTCTCCGCTCCTAGTGAATCACTTATGGCACTTTCTTTCTGGAAGGGAGAAGAGGAGGAAGCATGTTGAGGGAGGAGGAAGACGTACCTTTAATTGTTTGCTTATTTGGGTTGTTCGCCACCTGGGTCTTGAACCTGTGCCCCTGGACTTTACATGACCCATGTGGTCCTTCACACCTCAGCTGCCGACTTAGCGCCTGAGCCACCAGAGGCCCCTTCTGAAACTCTCTGAAGGTCCATTTTAGAAGATCAGCTTTTAGGCTTGCCTTTCACTTGCAATCTTTCGGGTTTGACGCAAAGGTATGCTGGAATCCCTGGGCGGTTCTGCCCTCATCCTCATGCTGCTCCTCTTTTTCAGGAAGGGACTGGGGTCTCAGGCATCCCTGAGAGGATCTCAAATCAAAGGTGCCACACTGGAGACTGTTCAGTTTATGGGTGACTCCTTTTCTGAGGCCAGGTCCTGGGTATCTTCCCCGTGTACTAGTCACCGCCAGGCTGAGTGGGGGTTATTCATTTTCTTAGAGTGACATCATGTGGTAAAGGAAGGACCACTCAGCTTGTCTTGCAGAGAACTGGTCCCTGGAAACACCTGCCCGAGGCAGGAACGAGAAGGAAGGACCCCCAAGGCTTTAAATCCAGATGGTAGGAGTTGAGAGCGATTTAGGGGTTCCAGACTGCCTGCAGAAGCCTAGGGGATGGTGTGCGATGCAAAACTGGGAGGAAGCAGAGAAATGGAGCAATTGTAAGCAAATGTTTATAACTATTCACTGTTCCCCCCAAAAGTCAATTTTTGTTTGGTTTCAAGAAGTGCAAAATGAAAACTCTAGATAATAATCCATTGATGAGGAAATCTGAGGTTCCAGAAACCCCTGGTAAGATGTCCCTCTTCTAGAATTTGCTGGAAACCTCTTGCCTGGACCCCAGGCTCCACCAGCTTATCCAGACTTAGCTTTAAGACATGAGCCACCCACACCGGGATGGAGTGAAGTTGACCTCGAAGGGTCGGGCTTCCCACTGAGCCTCCGGAAACACACTGCGCCCTCTGCAACGATCTGGTGGGACTGCGAGGGGTCCTGTGATGTGAAGTAAGACAGAAGGAGAAAGAGAAATACCGGGTGGTTTCAATCCTGTGGAATATAGTGAAGTGAAATGAAAAGAACAGATAAACCCCACTGGACACAAGGAGATGGCTGCCTAGCGGCGGGAGGCGGGAGGGAAAGAGAAAGGGACCCGAGGTGGTCACACGGCTGCTGGGCGTGGTGTGGAAAGGAGAGAGATGCTGTTTCAATGCATATCACTTGGTGAACAAAAGAAATAATAAATACTACTATTAAAAAGAAACAAATCAGATGCTCCATAACACGGAACACTCAAACGTTCAGAAGGAAGATTTTTTTTTTAAGTGACATCTGATCTCCCAGGCTCACTGAGCGCGCCTTAATACTCCCTTCAACTCAGTGGCTGAAAACAACATTTTCCAGGGCTCCATGTAGGACTCAGTCGGCCTTAGGTTCCTAAAAGGTGTCCGTGGCCCAACAGATGGGGATAAGCAAACACTGCCCTGAAAAACAGTAAACAGTTTACAGAAGCACTTCTTAGAGACCTAATGCTTCCCAGGGCACTCAGTTCCAAAGGCAGCACTCTCGGCTGCCTCCTGCTGCAATGTCCCTGGTGCAGGGCTGGGGAAGCTTTCCCCAGGGTGGCTCAGTCTGCCACCTGTAGCTGGGCTAGTCCACACACATCCCAAGGACCTGGGTTTGTGCCCTGAGACTGGGGAGAAAAACCAAGATGTACAGCTAAATAAAATAAAGGGCTTATTCCTCCTCCGCCTGGCTCTGCTCACCTTGCTTCCTACCTGCACCTTTCCTTAAAATAAATAAAGTTGATAAAAAGACAGACAAGGTTCCATTTTGACCTCTTAGATACATGTTATTCTGAATGCAGTTTACCAGCGTTTTAATTAGAAATATTGCTCCGAAATCACACATGTAATTTGTCTGTACTTCCTTTTCTGCACTATCCGTGTCCTGTTTTGGTATCAAGGTTATATTAGGCCGATAAAATTAACTGGGTAACTTCCCTCTTTATTTTTCTGAAATGGTTTCAAATAGAATAAATGTTTTTTGAACATTTAGTAAGACACTCCCCGTCATCCTCATTTGACCTGGCGTTATTGTGAAGAGGTGGAGGAGACTGCCTGGAGAAACTTCTGATTATTAATTTTGACTTAACTTCTGTTGTGGCTATTGGTTTATTCAGAATTTGTCTTCATGGGTCAGTTTTTGAAATTCATGTATTTTATCAAAGTTTTAAATGTTCATGTGAGGTTTCTAAAATGCTCACAAAATCTATAAATATATCCTTTTAAAACTCCTAATAGTGTTGGTTTGTGCATATACTCTTTCATTATTTTCTATTTTCTTAATTTAGCAACAGACTTTTGATTTGTTGTTCCTCACTATTTCCTTTTTTATACTTTATTGCTTTCTACTTTCATTCTTTAGAATTCTTTTCTTGTACTCACCTTTATTTTGGTCTTTTGCTGACTTCTTACACTGAGTGCTTTACTACTCATTTGTGAATTTCCTATTTTCAAAACATACACTTAAATCTGTGTTCCTAAAAACTGTTTTGGCTGCTTCCCACAAATTCGGATATGTAACAAATGAATTACCTTTCTCATTTTAACTATGTTACAATTTTTACCATAATCTTTTTTTTTAAATCAATTAACAAATTACACATGAGTGCGCTGTAGGATTTCTAAATATGTGAGTATATTATTATTTTGTTACTGTTTAAGTACTTTTTATTCTAGAGTTGTCATCTAAATTCACTGTGGCCTGAAAGCAAACATGGTCTCTGTTCTATATTTATTTTTAATTTTTCTAGATTTTATCCCTTATGTTGTCAAGTGTTGAAGATAATTTTTTAAGTGTGTGCACATCAAACTTGTTCATTTTATTTCTATAACCTTACATATGTGTTTCTTATGCAATTTGTCAGGGTGTGGTAGAGATGTATTAAAATTCCACAATATGACTACAGGTTTATCCATTTTCCTTACACTTGTCTTCTAGATTATAAGCCTACTTTTTAAAATACATACTAGTTCATGAGTACTATCTGCTTCTCTTATTAATAGTTTGTTCCTTCTTACATATAATTTTTGCCATTTGTCTAAAATTGTGATTCTTAGGTTTATTCTTTTTATTATTGGTATGAGACACATTTCTCAACCTCTTTAGTTTCAGCTTATCTGGGAGATTTTGTTTTATGTGTAGTTTCTAAAAGAAAACTACCTATTTTTTTTAATTAATCATTTAATATACTTTTTTAAAGTGAGTCACTTCCATTTTTTTTTGTATTATTTCTACTCATTTTGACCTGTTACCCACCTCCATTTATCTTTGTTTCTTTTCTTCCCCTTCCCTGTATTCTATTGAACTAGGAAAGCTTTTTGTATTTTCCCTCTCTGTTGCTAGGAGGCTCTTAATGCCGTTTTCATTTTGGACTATTCACTTTTAATATATATCTAGATCTATGTGCAGATATAGATATGAGATCACACGTTTTTCTAAGTAATCCAAGATGCTCAGTCATTTTATTTTTGTGCAGAACAGTCATACCAAGAAACCTTTAGCTTGTTTGAACTACCCACTGACTCTCCTCTTCAGTTTGTTATTATCTAGTTCTTATTTTGCACTTCTTGAAACAAAACAAAAATTGAGTATTTTTTATAGTGAACAATTCTAAACAATTTGCTTCCAACTGATCCATTTCTCTGCTTCCTCCAGTTATCCTATAACATCCCCTAGGCTTCTTTTTCCTACTCAAGTACATTCTTTAGTAACTATTTCAGTGAGGGCTTTGGGCACCTTTGCTCACGGCAGGGCATTCTGGTTCATGACATTATGTGTTTGGTTCCTGATCCAGACTCCATCTTCACAGTTTTCCACTGGATGGCCTGCCTTTGTTAAGCGTTTGGAGCCAGGGAGATGAAGTTGCCTTACGGCGTCATATTGAGTGGAAATCAAAGTTAATAATGGCTGTTGAGTCCCAGTGCTCGAGGAAAGCAAGCCAGGCGACCATTTGTGACAACGGCTGGACCTAGAGCGCTTAATGCTAAGTGAGAGCCATCAAAGTCCAGTACCGCAGGACAGCACTTATACTTGGTATTTAAAAAGAGTCACACGTGTAAAAACAAGTAAAACACCGGTTATCAGAGATGTAGGGGTTGGAGGAAGAAGGTTGGTGAGGTTTAAGGGGACAAACTTGTAATAAGTGCTAAATAAGCCACAGGATGCATAAACCGTACACTGAATATAGTCAACAGCATTAGACCGTAAATGTCCTATAATCAATATTGTTACAATGGCAGCCATATTACAGTATGTAAATGTGTTAAAGTAACATGCCTACACCTACCACGTATGTGTTACACGTGCAACTTCTCTAATTTTTAAAATGGGGGGAGGGAAGCAGGCCAGCATGACAACTTGCCTGAAAGAAAAAAAAACCTACGCGTGTGCAGATTTCAAAAGATTTTTTTTAAGCTTTCTAATTTTTTTTTTTTTTTTTTTTTTGATTCAACTCCAAATGCCATGGGCATAATAATGCTTGGTGTGCTGACCCCTTGTGGTTTCAGCAGGGCCTATTTCTTACAACTTTGGAATGGGAATAGAGTTTATCCAGGAGTCACAGGCTCAAACGCCTTCAAAGACCAGACAGGTTATGGAAATGTGTCAAATGATCCTATACTAACACAGTGCCAGGTGGGAAAACAGGAGAATGCAGACTCCACCAAAGTCTATGCACTCAGTGTAAAAACAATGTTGCAAACACACACACGTATGCACGCATATATACACATACATACACCTTCATATGCACACACATATACACACACAGGTTTAACACAGAAGGAGAGCCTGTTTGGGCCAGTCAGAATGACCCAGTCTTGCATATAAAGGTTAAATCTCTTGCCTGGCCTTTATTCACAACCAAAATTTAGTTTGCAAATTAATAACATGCTTTTTTCATGAGCCACTCTTACTTTGCAAAGACAGGACCCACTGTCTCATCCAGCACCTGGCAGACTATGAGGAAGACTGCTGGAAACATGCGTTCTTTATGCCAGAGTAATGCTAAAGCTTGTTTGCTGTTAGAATTTGTAAAACAGACCTTAGCTATTGAAAAACAGAGTATTCTAGGACTATAAGACACTTTAGACAACATCAAGCCGATGCCTTTATTTCCCAGATTGGATAAGTAAATAAAGTGCAAAGTCCAGGAACCTCAAGATCTCCCTGAGGGTGGCACTGAGGCTTATTCGTCATCATAAGATGGATCTTCCTAAAACTTTGGTTTGGCGTTTACATCGTGCCACTCCTAGTATGATGAGTATTAAACATATCGGGTCTGTTAGACGAATAGTAAATCAGATGCTTGCTGGATTTGCTACCCCCTCATCCAATGTCCAATCTAGAATAAGACAGTTGGACACCAGAATGACCTTTGATTCTTCTCGCAGTAACCACAGGCTCTGGAGCATTTTCATTGTTCAGATGACTAAAGATGCTGTTGTTTTCTTACATCTTTATTAACAATGAATACTTCATTTTTTTTTTTTTTAACTTTTCCTCCTGCATAGGCATTGTTGCTTTAATGTTTATTTTATTAGTGCTGAACTTGAGTAATTTTTCTCACATTTATAGGGAAAGTCTCTTTCTTCTGTCAGTCTAGGGTTCACTTGTTTATGTTCTAGCTTCAGGCTGTTGTCAAGACATAGATTTCATTCTGATGTCTGATTCTGTGTGAAACTTTGTCTGGAAACCTATGGGTTCTTTTCTTTGTTCTTAGAATCCTGAAATTTCATTTCATGATGATTTATTTTGGAATTGCACTCACTTTGCATAATCACGAAGTCCATTCTTTTGAAAATTTGCATCATTCAATCTTAGGAAAATTATGCAATTATTTCTTTGGTAGCTTTTTCTCCAACTTCATCTCTGATCTCCATCCCAGATTTCCCTGTTGAGACACCCCACCTCCTGGGACAGTTCTCTAGTCACCTTCTCTTTTTTATTTTCTCTGTACTTTTCAGTACATTTCCTCAATGATCTCTTCCAACCCTTCTAATGAGTCTTTCATGGCTGTGATCATTTCTCAAATTTCTTCTAGCTCCTATTTACGTTCTAAATGTCCTTTTTTTTCTTAGAGCACCCTGTTCTTGCTGTGTTCACACCGGGTCTCCGCTTGGCCCTCTGACAATAGTGGAAGTTGTTTTGAAATTGTCAGCTCCTTGACAAGCGTCTCTGTGGGACCCACGTAACTTTCCCGTTTGTCTTGGGATCTCTTAGTTCCTGCTTTCCTCCTTGACTGTTAAGATCAGTAACCCAAAAGCAGACTCTGAATGTGATCGTCACTTTAAGAAGCTCTGTTGGGGTCACGTCTTTGGGAAACCCCTGCAATCAGTATCTCCGTGTGCCTTCTCTTGGTTGGCACATTTACCTGCCGGGAGGAGTCCAGTCCTTCCTGCCAAGCGCATGTCTACCTGGCTGTGTGCTTTCTGGGGTCGCTGCTGTGGTAGAAGCCTGTAAGACCCATATTCAAGGTATTCATCTCCATGATCTCCCGTTTTCAGCAAAATATCCATGTGCTCATGTCCTCCGTTTTGCTTTCTCCAAGAAAACAAGCAACCGCTCTCCCATTTGGGCTTGAGGGTGGGAGAAAGTCAGTAAGAAGGCTCTCTGGAGATTATGGAGGGAGTATTGAAATTCTACTTCTTAAACCAGTTAGTAACCAATGCTCTCTAGCTTTTAGCTTCTGCTTTTCATCCACTTTCATAGGTCTCTGATACTTCTGAGACACGCAGGGCCAGAAACAGGGGACTCCCTGACCGCTGGCCTACAGGAACGTAAACAGGCAGGTAAGCTTCCGTTTCCGCTGACTTATGGAGTCTTACCTACCCCTTCCATCCTCCTGCCTCAGATCGTATCCATCCCCGCACCGCACACAGCTGGCCTGGTCTCCAGCAACTTAACCTTGATTGTGTCTCACTCAGAGCAACTTGAGAAACCTAGAAACCACTCCACTCTGCATTCCGCTGGTCAAGAGTTTCCAGTCTGCTGACTACCTGTGTGGAGGGGGAAGGAAGAGTATATGGAGTCATCTGCATTTTTAGTGTTTTCTCTGGTTTTCTAGGAACATAGGAAGAAGGATGTCAACTAAGGATGACTAGCAGCTGACCACTCACTCCCCTGAAACAGTGACTGATTGGACCTCAGACTCTAAGGCTCACGACTCCCAGCTCCCGGAGTGACCGCCTGCGGTCCTGTCTTCCAAGCTGCTGACTTCATGCATTTTAAGCATAAGCTTTATTAAGCCTTGAACTTAGAGGGCCAGCCTGGCCTCCAGGTAACTTCTATTTCTCAGGAGTCCAAGGACCCACAGCGAGATCTTGTAGGGGTGTGTCTGTAGCATTTCCAATTCCTGAGACTTTAAAAGGTCCGTGGTCTCAGCCAGGTTACTTCTTGATTTCCTCCACTGCGCCGAGTCATCAGCGGCTGCTACCCACCCGCTTTGCAGATGACACGTTGGCTATTTCTCTCCCCTACTCTGATCTCAGAGACTTATGCAAAAAGGCAAACAAAAACACCTTTACTCTCAGACCTTTTGTAGGATTTCTGGAGGGCGTGGAGGCATCTGTGTGTCCTGTGTGCTGGAGCTGACATTTCAGGGCGTGGTCTCAATATACGCTTTCAGATGATCTTGAGAATGGATTTGATTTGCTAAAAAAATATGTTGCTCTTTCACTCACTCACACCACAGGTCAGTCTTGGTTTTATCCATTATTTCTACTTTATTTTGTTTATTCAGTAATTTCTGGTTTTACATTTCATCTTTTCCTTTCTTTTGGCTTGTTTGGTGCTTGATGAATGTTTAGTCTCTTTCTTATTTAATAATAAAAACATTTAATCTGGAACTTTCTCCAGTTTATGACAAGAGTGTACTTTTTTTTTCTTTAGGACATGACAAGTTCCAGAGTTACCGATATCTGATAATCCCATTCTCCTTCCATTCTAAAGAGCTATAATTTCATTTGTCATTTCCTCTGTGATAGGAGTTAAGAAGAGCAGAATAACATATACAGATGAATGTTTATTATCCCTTTATTTATTAATGTCTAACTTGCCTTCCTAAACATCAGAGAAAGTAGAACTACAATTGTGCTAAATTTTTCTTTGGTGTTTTCTATTTCCTATTTGTGACACCCATAAAAAATTATTTTTGCTACCTGTAAACTTCATAGCCCTCTTATGGAAATGTATTTAGACTTTACCATAAAGTTTATGAAACATGGTGGCAAGAATGCTTTTAAAAAGATCAAAATGCTTTTGTCTTCTATCATTTGATAGAAAGGAGTCCAAGGTATTCATCTGCCATCAAGAGACGTTGGGAACTCAGCATTACTAAGTCATCTGTAGAGAAGAAATGTAATGAACAAAGGGTTTTCAGTGTCTGACATTTACATGGAATTTTGCAGTACAACAATAGGCCAACACACTTGAAAGTCAGTGGCGAACAAAGCAGTGTCTAAATTCCTTCACTTCTACTTAATATATCAAACGCTGGGCCACAAAGCAAGTCATTCTCCCCAAGTTCATGGAAAATCCATTTGCCTGTCCGTAGGGTTTAGCTAAGTAGCTGGAACTAGAAAAGAGGAAGATTAAATACAGGAAGGAGAAGAGGAGTTTGCCCCTTCTGGTCCTGGGAGATGGTTGGAAAAGGGGGACCAAGAATTTGAAGAGATTTTGAGGAGGAAGAAGTAAAATGTGCGTCCCAGTTTCTCTTGGAGTCTTGACTTGAGAGGGAAACCTGAGCCAAACGGCCGGTGAGGGCTCTGCCCCACCTGAGACTGTGGGAGGAGACCGCCATGCCCTGCGGCCCTGTTCAGCAGGCAGGGCAGAGCCACACAGTGAGCACCTTATTTGTGGTCCCGGATCCCTGTTCACATACCGAGGGGGGCGTAGGATGGGCTGACATGGAGCTAACGTTGAGATGGAGGACGTGGTTGGGCTGTCTCAGATGCAGTGAGTATCAAAGAGGCTGAGGAGACAAGAGAGAGAGGAAGCTGAACCCAGAGGGAGTGTAGAAAGAGCAACTGTGAATGCACATTTCCAGAGGCCAGACACAGAGACTCGGCGCGCAGGTGAGGAGCGACTCCCACCTCGCTGCAGACTTCCAGCAGTCACGATAGCCTGGGACTGGTTTAAGAATAGACAAGCAGAACAGTAGGAAGACTGGAGGGCTTAGAAAAAGACCCCCACAAATATTACAACTGATCTTTGACAAAGGAGCAAAGACAATTTAATAGAAAAAAAGGTCACCTTTTCAACAAATAATGCTGAAACTTGATATTCACGTGCAAAAACAGAAGTGAATCTAGAAACAGACCTTATATCTTCCACAGAGATTAACTCAAATGAATTATATATCTAACGTGAAAAGCTATAACATTTAGAAGAAAGCATAGGAGAAAATCTATATAATCTGAGGTTTGGTAATGAATTTTTGGGTTCAATGTCTAAAACATTCGCCCATGAGAATGAAAACTAGTAAGTTGGACTTTATTAAGATTGAAAAATCTACTCTGCAAACATATGGTTGAAAGAATAAAAAGAGAGGAAAAAATTGTAAAATACACATCTGGTAAGGGACTTGTATTCAAAGTATACAAAGAACCCTGAAAACTCAATGATAAGAAAACAATCTAGTTTTTAAATGGACAAAATATCTGAACAGCCACCTTATCTAGGAAGATACACAGATGGCAGATAAGAACATGAAAAATGCTCTATCTGCTATGTCATTAGGAAACTGTAAAGTAAAAACAACAATGAGATACGACCATAAGCCTATTAGACTGGCCAAACTCCAAAAATCTGACAATAATACACACTGGTAAGGATATGGAGTAACAGGAACTCTCATTCATTAATGCTAGGGTGTCAAAATGGTACGACCACTCGGAGTTTGACAGATTTCTATAAAGCTACACGTAGTTTTAATATGTGATTTAAGAACCCTTGGAATTTACCTAAAGAAGTTGAAAACTTACAGAACCTGCACACTAATGTTTATAACAATTTTATCCATAATTGCAAAAATCTGGAAACAACCAAGATGTTCTTTAAAAGGTGAATTATTAAATAAAGCATGGTACATCCATAGAGTGGAATATTATTCAGTGATAGAAAGATATGAAGGGCATTTCTGACAAGGGCTTAATATCCAAAATATACAAAGAACTCATAAAACTCCAAAACAGAAAAACAGGCAATCTAATTAAAAATGAGAAGAGGAATTGGGGAGACATTTTTCTGAAGAGAATATTCAGATGGCCAATAAGCACGTGAAAAGATGTTTCTCCTCCCTGACCATCAGGGAAATGCAAATCAAAACAACAATGAGATATCCATCACCTTACACCAGAGAGATTGACTATTCTCCAAAAGTCTGGAAACAACCCATGTTGGTAAGGATGCGGAGAAAGGGGGACCCTTTTACACTGTTGGTGGGGGGTGCAAATTGGTGCAGCCCCAGTGAAAAAAAGTTTGGAGATTCTTCAGAAAGTTGAAGATGTAAATCCCATATGATCCCGCCTTTCCACTTCTGGATGTTTATCACGAAGATACAAAAACATTCAGAGACTTATGCACCCCCATGTTTACTGCAGCTCTACTCACATTAGCTAATCCCTGGAAAGTACCTACATGCCCAACGGCAGATGAATGGAGAAAGAAGATGTAGTTCATAAACACAATGGAATACTACACAGCCCTTAGAAGAGATGAAATCCTGTCTACTGAATCCACATGGATGGATCTAGAGAGGATGATGCTAAGTGAAATAAGTCAAAAGAAGAAAGAGAGATTCCAGTTGAGTTCACACACAAGTGGAAAGTGAACAGACAAAACAAAGGAACAGGCAAAATAAGACCAACCCTTGGACACTGGCTACAGAACTGAGGTGATCAATAGGGAATGGGGGGAGGGAGTGGCGAGCAAGGGGTGGCAGAGCGCACTGGACAGTGGTGAGGAACTCGGTGATGTGGTGGAGGATTGGGTGTGTTGACATGTATCTGAGGAATGGATAACCTACACATATGAGGTTATTTTAATGTGTAGAATTAGTTACTGCTATACACATAAATATATATATATTTTTAAGAAATGAAGGGGATTATGCACAGTGAAGGAGGAAGACAAATACCAGATGATCTCATTCATATGTGAATATAAAGAAACAAAGCAAAGGAACGGATTAAACAAAAACCAATACTTGAACATGGACAACAGAAGGGAGGTGACCAGTGTGGACCACGATGGTGGTGGGAGCAAGTGGTGGTGGGTCCCCTGGACAGCGGTGCAAGACTTTTGGTGATTTAGGGGTGAGCTATGTGTTATCACATAGTTGAGGAACTGATTATGTGAAACAAAGTTCCCACAATAAATATGAAATCAGTTGTCAAGCCACAAGACATGGAGAAAGCTTCGATACATATTGTTAAGTGACTAAAGCTAGCTCCAAAGACCGTATGTGCTGAGCAACCTCAGCTACACACCTTTTTGGAAAAGGCAAACCTACAGAGCGAGTAAAAAGATCAGTGGCTGTCAGAAGCTTCAGGGAAGGAGGGAAAGACTGAAAGAAGGAGCACAAGAGATTTCAGAGACAGTGAAATGATTCTGTTTGATGTTGTAATGGTGGATACATGGCATTAGGTGACTGTCAAAACCCATAGACTTGTCGGGCGAGAGCCCTAATACGAGATGCAGACATCAGTGAATAACCGGGCGCCAGTATGGGCGCATGAACCGTAGCCAAGGCATCACACGTTCATACACGATGTCAACAGTAGGAGAAACTGTAAGCAGGAAAAAGGAAGGAAATGTGGGAATTCTCTGCACTTTCTGCTGAATTTTCTGTAAACCTAAAACCGCTCTGAAAAATAGTCTCTCTTCTTGATACTCACTTCCTGCCCTGAAATTTTTCTTGAGTAAAAATGGAATCAATTGGAATCTTGCAGGAGAAAGGACCAGCACAGAGTCTTCGATGCCAGGACTGCACAGCTTAACATCTCTAGAGCCACATGCGGACCTGTGAGCAGAAAACTCTCTGGCAAAACCTGAGACTTCTAAGAGCAAAGACCCAAAGAGCAAGGACCCCACCTTAGCAACTTGGGTCTGGGACACACCCCTATATGCCTGTGCATCATTTTTACTCCAGGTAACTGGACACGCCCACGAAGGAAGAAGCCCCGCCCCTCATGTATATTCATGAATCCATCTGGCCTGAGAGGCAGGCCGCGCAGGTCGTACACACATGTGCAGTTTCCTTGATGGAAATTTCCCACCTTCAGGGAGCTTCAACTGTGCCCGCTTTTAACAAACTTTCTGTGTGACCCTGACCAAACAGCTCTCTCCACGCATTCTTTCAAGGGACCCAGCGTCTCTTCAGTGTGTCTCGCTCATCCTCCCCCGCATGTAATGGCATTTTCCTCAGCAGGTCTGCTCTTCCCACGTTGCTAAGCACTTCGGTGATTTATCTCTTGATAGTTCAAACTCAAGGAAGATAAATGGTCAGATCTACTGCCATAGACATGAACAAAGTTAAGACATAAAATGATACCACTGACTTAACTTCCCATGAGTTTTCTGCTGGCAAAAACACTTTCACACAACCTTCTTCAAATGAATCGTCCAGTCTTATTAAAGGATGGCTTTTTAAGAATTCAGAGAAAAAAAAACAAAACCGTATATTGTGAAGTAACAGCAGAAAAAAACTGGTCAATGCGAGCCAACACAGAAGGGGACAGCTCTGGGTTGGTGCTAATCACCGCTCCTAACACTGCCTGGAGGTTATTAAAATCCCTGGGCTTCCAGCCAGAAAGGAAATAAAGTTGACCTCTGGTTCATTTAACGAATCATAATTTTGATTTTGATGAAAAAGAGAAAATAATTACTTTGCTTGGAATGGCAGACTAATGAGGATGTCAGCATCCTGGGTCCTAGAACTTCTGAGGACATTAATTCATATGGCAAAGGAGACTTTGCAGATGTGATTAAGTTCAACACCTCGAAAGGGAAGTTTGTTCTGGAGCTCAGCGTGGGCCTGACATGCGCACTGGGTTCTTGTAAGAGGGACAGGAGATCGTGGTCAGAGAGAAAAAGATAAGATACCTCTGGCAGCAAGAGAAGGCAAAGAAATGGGTCCTCCCTTCAGGCCTTCAGGGAAATCAGCACTGCTCATGCCTTGACTTTAGTCCAGTGACACTGATTTTGGACTTCTAACCTACAGAAACATCAGATAATAAAATTTAATCCACTATTTTGAGATCATTTATGATAGCAGCAATAGATCATTCATACAGCCAAGATTAGACAATGCATTCGGTAGTAATCGTCTTCATTCTGGACAAATTCATTTGAAAAGAAGAAATGAAAACAAACCAACGGACACGTGGGTGTGTGTGTGTGCGTGCGCGTGTGCATGTGTGTATCTGTCCTGTCGATAGAAACTGGAAATCTAGTGAATTAGAAGTCTACTTGGAGCGGAGTAGCAGATATACAGTTGTCTTGGGTTCACCATCAGAAGACAGCTCATTCCTAATCCTAATAATGTGGTTTTTAACGATTGGATTTAGATGAAAAGCAAGAGCAATGTGCCCTGGTAGCTTAGCAGATAAATCCACCTCTGACTGCAGGGAGTTCACACATGCTCCGAGGATCCAGGTTCACAGTCTGCTTCAGAGGAATGACCAGGATAAATAACTGAATAAAAATAAAACACAAAGCTTCTTCCTCCTCCTCTCTTTTCCTGCCTGCCTACTCACCTTAATTCCTGCCTGCACCTTCCCTTAAAAAAAAATAAATGAACAATGAAAGGAAAGACACATGCACCTACAGGTCAGAATTGTCTAAGGACGATGCTAATTGGACTGATTAGATTCCAAGGGCTGGAGGCCAGGAGCCTGCGCTTGGCAGCTGTGCCCTTTGCACTCTGCTCAAGTCCCAGTTTCCTTTCTGTTTGTGAGAGCGGACACTGTCAGCGTGGAAGGCAGGTTCCCATGTCAGAAATATGCCTCCTCTGGAGTTAAACAGGAAGAAGACAGGAGAACGACAGTAAGACACTTTGTGCCTGAAGGAAACTGGGAAGGAGGGTCATGCTAGGTGTGTAGTTGGAGCGAACAGAACAGGAGATTCCTAGGATAGGGCATCCATGTAACTCAGGAAAGGACAAGTCCCAGAGGCGCCCGTCTGGGCTGAGTGCCCCCACTTAGGCTCTAACTCCAGGAACCAACAGACTGGGAGCTGATTTGCTCTCACGTACATGTGACCACAGGCGGAGAAAGGGAGGTGGAAGAAGATTGGGTAGAGTAAAAATGTAACCGGGAAACTGCCCCTGCCCCCAAAGGAACTTAATTTGGTAATCTGTCTAATTCCTGTACCTGGAACAATGTTCCCCGATAGTGTTGACTATCACACAATAAATCAAATCGGGAATAGTTAAGAAGTTATATCCTTTTTATGGTTCATGAACCATTAAAATGACAGATTTGGGTTAAGCATTTTTTACAAATAGCACACTTTTTGGGAAATAAGTTTATTGAAGATGTGAAAAGCAAAGTGACTTTTCTGAGAATTCACACAACAACACTTCATTTAACCCCATTACCGACTGTTGCTCTAATGCATGGAACTGCCATTCAAAAAGCCTCTTCGCTGGTTTCTGTCTGCATCCCTGCAGGAGCAAGCCTTAGCCCAGGGACTAAAGTTCAACTCTCTGGGCAGGGAATCGCCTCTGGCCCCAGGACCCAGTTGGATGTGTCTAGATCGATAAGGAAAGCTGGTGGATGAGTTCGACACGTGGGACATGTAGTACATGACAAGCACAGACCCTTAACCAAGAAACAAAAGAATGACATCAGGTGAAGAAGACCACCAATAACTTCAAAGGACAGTGTCACCTTGCCCATCAGGAACTGAAACCTGGTCTGCAGACTCCTCTCTCCATCCCGCTTCCTCACCATGTGGGATTTTCCCTTAAAAACTCAGGCTGCTGGCAAGGCCTCAAGTCAGCCTCCCCACTAATGGGGTCTTAGCCTCCTGGCTGGCTCCACCCTCTTGCTCTCTCTGCTCCCCACTAATGGACCCCAACTTGCTTACTCGCTGTGCCTGTCTGGTGTGTGGAGCGACCCTGAACCCATGGGGTCTGGACCTCCCTTGGTCAGCTCCATCCCTTCACCCTCTAATTAAACCTCTGCTTGCTCACTCACCTGACTCTGCCTTCAGTTCTTTGAGTGACCCGAAAACCCCTCCCAGTTTTAGCTTGGCTTCAACATGATTTTTAAGTATCTTTGGCGGCAGAATTAAGCAAGTGTTCGCAATGATGAATTAGATCTAAATGAGGAAGCTCCACAACCATCAATTTTCAAGATGTAGGCTCTTCATGAAAAGCATGAGACCACAGTGAAAGGGGATTTTATCTTAAAGTCAATTTTATAGTGATGCCTGAATACGACTGCGATGCAAAAGGGTTGCAGACATAAATATTATACGTAGATTTATGTGGAATACACACAAGTCAAGCAAGATTTCTTTTTCACATTCTGGACTTGCCTTCCTTCTCCCATCTTTCACATCTCAGAAAAGAACACACACACTCATCAACATGTCCTGGCTCTTAATGCTCATTCTGTCTGGTTCAGCCTTGCCCTCCACATTCAGTCAGCAAAATCGTTGATTCTACCTTAAAAACAAGCCCAAATCTCTCTTATTCTTGGTGAAAAGCTGCCACCCTGTCCTCAGAGGTGTGACCATTCAGCACACCATTTATCATTCGCTACTTTTCAGTTTGTCCCTTTCCAATGATTATGTTAGTTTCCCCCAAAGATTTGGGGGATTTGGGGGCTCGGGTCAGGAGCGTGGAAAGGAGTAATCCAGAGAAATGCTTCAAATATCCAAGATTTTATTTGAAACATCAAAGTAGGCTGACTCAGAAAAGGAATAAGCCAGTACTGGCGGGGTGGGGGGAGCGCTTTGCTCTTTGCAGGGCGTTGGGGGTAGCTGAGGCAGGACCCACTGGATGGATGGCACTGGAGGGCACTGCTGAGAGTTCCAGGCAAAGAGCCTGCTTAGAAATTAAGATGTTAATACAGACATTAGTTAAAACAATGAGGATCCTTATCAGAAGAGACTGAGAAAAGTGCCTAGGACCTGCCTCTCCAATCGCCAGGAAACGAGACAAATGGAGATTGCCGCCCCCTCAGTGCCACACACAACATGGCATCACCCATACCCTTCTGGGGTCCCTTCTCCTATCAGATTACACTTAAAGTGCAAGCTACACTCCTTGTCCAGGCCTACAAGATGTTGAACTCGCCCTTCTCTCTCATGTATTCCCTATTTTTTTTAAGTGAGCTTGAAGTACAATTTACATGCAGTAAAATTTATGAATCTTAAGGACACAATTGCATGAGTGCCAAAGCAACAATGGATCCTCAAAGAGAATGCACTCCAGAAATGTGAGTGACCCAGGAGGCCCCAGATGGCAGCTTCCTTCAGCAGTGTCTCCTCTGCCTCCTACTCACAAAGCTCTCCGGAAACACCCCGCTTCCTCCACATCTGTGCTCTCCCTCCCTCTGTCCCCTCCACACCAGCGAGGTCACTGGAACCTTCTTTCCCTGTTAGTAGCATGATCTGCTTGCTTCTTTATTTCCTTCAAGACCTCTCCGCAAATGCAACCTCCTAAGTGAGGCCTATGCTGGTCATTCTATTCAAAATAGCCTGACCTCTCTTCCATCATGCTGCCTACATCTTACGTGGCTTCATTTTTCTTTTCTTTTTTACAGCACTTACATTTATGCAATTAATATAATTTCATATATTTGTAGATTTCTTCCCTGGGTCATCTTCTTGACAAGGCCTTTCGTCTCTTCTGTTCACTACTGAGGCTCCAATGTCTGACGTGTAATCTGGTCCATAGCAGAGAAATACATTCAATATGCAGGACACATGCTGAGTCTGGCGAAGGAAAAGGATTCTAGGAAAAAACCAAAATGTTATTCATTAAAGTTCTGGTATTTTTTGTTAGGGTCACTTTTTTTTTTTTTTTTTTTTTAATTACTAGATCATGAATGATACTTCAACTGGATAACAGATGGGGAGCATTTTACACCATCACCCCCACCCCTCCTGTGCTGAGTGGGAATCTTGGGCACCAGTATCGGCAGCTCCCCCAAACATGCCTCGTCTGCACGGTCTGTCTCGGGCGAATCAAGGGATGAAGGAGAACTCTCTGTGAGAGTTGGTTTGTCACCCTGTCTCCACGGTTCCTTTTCAACTTCACTCAGAAGGAAGTTCCGTGTTCTGCTGTGTCATTGCTCCGGTAAACGCAGACTGACTGAAACTTGACTTAGCAGACTCTGTAAAGAGGGATTCAGAATGATGTAGCTACCGGTCGGTCGTCACTCCAGTGCTTGGGGACCCCAAACCGAAAAGCTGTGCAGCGTCGGAAACTCTCACAGACGGGGCCTGCACTCCTCCCTTCCTTCGGTCTTAGCCTGCGACTCCAGAGTCGCAGTGTTTCCAGTGCTTTCCTCTCCCAGGCTCGAGTGCCGAGGAAGCTGCTGGAAGCCAAAGCACTGAACACAGAGGTGACCTGGAGAGGCAGCCGGGCGGGGAGGCCACAGCGCCCACAGCCTAGACCACGGGGAACCACAGCCTGGCAGTGGGCGCCACACAGCCACGACGTGCCATGCCGCTGAAGAAAACGAACACCAGAAATCCTAAAAGGAGTATCAGTCAGGTGGCTCCTTGGCTGCACTACGGAATGTCACTTTTTTTGGAAAAAGCTCCTTTGATGCCAATTTGCTATAACGAAAGACCTACCTGTTTTCTCTAACCCAAGGAATCCAAAGAGGATTTTGACTTTTATGACAAAAGGCGAAAAGGAAAACATGTATTTTAACTACTGGCACAGGAAGAAAATGCAGTCAATTCTATGAACGGTCACTACTGAGAATTCAGTGGCTTGAGTATCAGGGGAGCAGGGAGTATCACCGCTCCCTTCCTGTCCGTCTCCAGCCAAAGGCTGTCTCACTAGAAACACGGAGCCGTTTGGATTACACGGGAAGTGGCCAGGCGAGGAGTCGCACGTGTGTCATCTTGTAAAGCTGGCAGCATAAACCTACCCTTCTTGCTCTAGACTCAGAAAACAATTTCATTCTATTAAAAAGTACAGTGGCTGCTTCCTGTGATGCTCATAGGAAGGACAATTTGCATCTGCTCAGTTGGCGTTTGTTTCTTTAAAGAACCTCTGAGTGCTGCTCCCTGAACTCACACTAATGGGATAAAGCTATGAAGACTGGGGTCCCAGACTCAGCTTTCCCAGTGGGGATGTCTGGTTAAAGTGGTGAGAGGACAGGCTGGCCCCCTCCCACTAGTTAAGAGGTAGTGACAACTGTCTAACGTTGGGCTGGGTGACCGTGAGTGCTGTGAAATTAACTGGCCCACTTGGTAATCAACCCTCTTGATTTCATCAGCATCTTTGCCTCAACCAGCTGAGGCCCAGGTGCACGTGACATGTCACAAAACTTTACAACTTGCCTATCCAAGATTTTCTCCAGTGAACCTGTAGCGCGTGTCATTACAACACCCCAAATCTAAAGCAATGGTTCCTGATGTCAGCTGCACCAAAGAATCCCCTCAGACCTGCTAAATGCTTGCTGCAAGAGGCACTCGTTTTTATTGTCCTTTTAAGCTTCCTGAGGAAATTCTGGTTTTAAACACCAAAGGGTTGAAAACACCAAACTACATGTCACTCCCGCCTTGAAATAGCTTTTTAAAGTCAGTAAACGCTCTTGTATAGCTGTAGTGATTATAGCCCTGCCTTGAGAATGGATTGCATTATTTTCAATCAAGGCAAGTTTGGTGAATACAGTAGCTTTCTGACAAATTTGAGTAGTACTAATTTTGGTCACAAATAATGAGACTGCTTTCCTGAATATTGCAAAATAGCTTTGCAGTCAAGCTTGAGCTCAAGCTCTGAAATGTGAAGAACAGAGCATGGCTAGGTTTCCTTACTTTGTAGGGCATTCCCTCACCCCGTCCCTGTACTCAGATGTAAAAGTTGCAGTAAGTTTTTAAGTCTCCCAAGTTTAGTTATGCACTGGTTGCCTGTGGCAAATTCTGTCCTGTGTTTCACTGATTCCATGTCCAGTTGTAAGACTGCAGGCCCCGTAGGTCTACAATTTCATTCTATTAAAAAGTACAGTGGCTGCTTTTTAAAGAAGATAGTATTATATAGGAAATAATGGTTAAGATAAATTCTACCATAATGGTATTTGACATCAGTTCTATAAACTTAGTATAGATATAATAATTCACATATATACACCAATATGCAAACTAACTTGATTTTCCCCTTGCACAGGATGGTAAAAGTTTCCTATCAAGTTCTGCAAGGAACGCTTTCTAATACATCAATGTGCTTTCACAAAAGTACTTAAGAAAATCTACTCTCAGATCCAAATTCAATTTATGAACTTCTGTCATTTGACAAAATACAACATTCAGCTACTGGGGACACATTAACATTCAAAGCGCAAGTTTTAGAATCAGACATAGGCCCAAATTCTTGCACCCCATTAATTATTAGTGGGGTTTTGAATGACTTTACATCACTAAGCCTGAGCTGTTTTCACAGGATGTTGTGTCCAGAGGGCTTTAAAATCAGCACGTAACACCATCTGGAAGTTCTCCGTGGTTTGTCTCTATTCCGCACTTTTTACCACGCCGAAAACCGAAGCTCAAAGAATTTCCATTTCTAAGTCAAAAACATAATCCTTCTACCATGAATAAATAGTCATGCCCCCAATAACACGGCTCACGTTTTAGTTCTGGAGTTCACAGAACACAGCCATCTTTAAGCACACTCATCTGAGACTCACTGCAGCCTCCACCCACCACATGCCAGGCATTGTGCTGGGGAATTTCAGAAGAAACAACTGCAGAGACAAAATCTGAGCCTTAAAATTTTAAGTTTCACATACTGCGAATTCTTGTATCAAGCTTTATAGATCTGAACTGTACTGTTATCTGAATATTGAAAACATGACAGTTTCATTACTAAGACAAACGAGATTATGTTGAGCCCCTTCTACACTATGGTCCATTGGGGGATCAAAAATTCACTTAGATGACACGTTTACAAATTTTCTATTTCTAAAATTATTACATGGAGAGTTCTTTTGTTTTCTAGGAAAGGTGCCGGCAGGAGGAGGAAGCAATATTTTAGTTGACATTGGTTGTTCCGCCCTGACCCCACCCTGCAGCAGGACCTGGGAGGTGAACTGCGCCCAGGGTGTACTAGACCGCTAGGCCACCAGGATGGGCCTAAATGAAAGCTTTTCATCCCTTTCTAGATGCTTCTGTTCTCACAAGTTACTTCTAGGACTCATCTCTGTGCATAATTAAATTCGAAATTCACTAACACTTAGAGCTCCTCTTAGTTTTGGTTTCTACATTTGGTTTCAGAAAGGCATGTAACAGGAAAAGGTTTAAAATTCTCCATTTGGTTTTAAATAAAGCATCTATTCATGTTACCCACTAATGCATGTAAACATTTCACTGAGATTCCAGAATAGCAGTTACCATGTTTCCTTCATAGCAAAACCCAGTATTAGCAAAACAGATGAAGACCATATCTTCATCCCATACTGATATTTTGTGCATTATCATTACCTTCAACTTGTCATATACCCAACTTTCCTTCATGTGAATGGGGCTACAGAAAAAAATGATAAATTTGTAAATAAAAAGTATGTCAATTTGCAGTATGAATTATAAGCTTAGGAGTCAAAATAAAGGATGAAGCCGAAGTTCAATCCTGGCTGTGTCATCTCTTAGCAGTAAGCCCGGTGCCTGGTGGAGTCGGTTCTCATCTCACACACCCGATGAGACAAGGAAAGGAAGTGACACAGGTAAAGCACTCAGGACAGTATCTGGCACGTTAACAAGCATTTAAATGCTACTACATTTCTAGTTATCTCTGTTTGGGGGAGATAATCTTTAATAATTCAGCTAACCTGAAATGTTTCCATATTCTTCTCGAGAGTACAAAATACGTATCGACTATATACGCACCCACTGTATAGCAAAATACTGGATCCACATTTGTGATAGGTGACATCTTTCCTCTCAAGACTGAGGCAATCTAATAGCATACATTAGTTTATGATAGGCTATAAAAATGGTCTTGAATTATCATATCCCGAGGTAAGCCCTTATAGTCGATTATTCAAAAAGGAATGCTTAAAACCATAAATACAAACAACATCACCTGGATTTAACATAGTAAAGTTCTTTTCCAAATGCAATGGCTATTTAGCTGCCTGAAGTGGCTACTGTACCAGTCTCCTAGGGACGTGGGAAACATCTTCCAAGATGATGGGTGTCACCGAGCCTCTCCTGCTACCCAACTGGCGTCCTGAGAGAAGGAACATCAACAGTGTTTACTGTACCAAGGATTCTTTCTTGGGGAGAAATCGCATGGGCACCTGGGGGCTTGGGAGTGGTGCACATCTAGGCTTTACAACGCGACCCAGGAGGCTGTGCCTTTTGTGGACCATGCATCCCTCTCCCTTTCCCTTTCAAAATTCACTGACATGAAGAAAGAATCCTTGCAATCACAACCACATTTTATTGTGTGAGGCTGTGTTCCCTAATTGCAACGACTTTTCAATCTTTAAATAACTATATAACAAATCAAAATAAACACTGTCCTGGATTTGAAAATTATAGCAGAGAATTACAATTTAACAAGTGCTAACAAAGATTACATCATTTTTGCCATTGGAAAACTATGTATCCACCCCCCCACACACTTAAAATTCTTCAAGTAAGTCACCAAAATTTATTCACATCAACAGGATTGAATGAATAGGTTAGAATGCATTATTCTCTGAAATCAAAACATTAAAGAAACAGAAAAATACCATGAATGACTTGACGAAAAGAAAGTTGTCAAAACGTATTGTATAGAGTTACGGACTTTAGGGACTAAAATACGTGAAGTGTTAGGTGACCCAATTTTTTCAATGCAGTGTCATCTTCACCATTCAACTCGACTGCAATTCAGAAATGTTTCAATACATTTATAAGCTCTTAGCATGAATATCAAACCCGTGCTCCAAAACTAACATGTATGTCTCTAAATCCTAGATTCGATGTGTACAATCACACTGGAGATGACATAGATTTAACTTTACTGATTTTCAAATAGTTTTAAATAGTAATTAAAACTGTAGTGTTTCATTTAGGAGATTTCAAATTACATTTTTACATCTTCATATTAACTTGACAAATCTGAATTGTTTTATTTCCCAAGGTGTTATGTATTTTAGTTAACTGGAATTTGAGAGCAAAAAAAACAAAAACAAAACTGAAACCTGAAATATCAATATCCTTTTGAAGATAAATGCCTTGCCATTACAGAAATTCCAATAATAAAAGAATACAAAAGTGAAATCCTTGAATTTTCCATGTTACACTGACATACTATCACTCAACTATGGCAAAAAATATCCTGAGAATAGTGTTCATGATAGTTTTCATCCATATCTTAATTGCATCATGTAAAAGCAGAAAATGTATAGATTAAGAGCATAAGGTTCATAATTCTCAAATTCAGACAAATGCATTAAGAGCATATTTGCAAGTCTAATAGGAAAATTATAACCCAAGACGCATGGGGAAAAATATTTATGTGGAGTTTTTAATCCATATTAGAATTCAATTGCTGTAAATTGACCATAAATTTAAACAGATATCATCTTCTGAGACATACATTCTAATAAATGTATCAACAGTATTGAGAGCCAACCAAGGGTTGGTTATTTGAACTTATTAGTAACATTTTTTTCTATCCAGCAGAAATCTATAGTGGTTTGCCCCATTACATTTCTGAAACATTTGTCTTATAAAACAAAGTGAAACAAAATTAAATAAAATTGAAGATAAAAATACTCTGAAGTTAAAAATAAAGCAAACTATTATCCTTGGCAGATCAATCAGGTAAAAAACATCGGTGAAAGTTGGAAGCACAGGATAACCAACATGAATCTTCAGCACAAAGCACATCTTTGAAAACATGAAATGATGACTCTTTGGAGGTTAATAGCTAAGTATCCAAGAATCATCAGGTTTGAAAAATATTGCTTAATCACTTTCTAAAACGCAGCTGCAAGAACTGAAGATTTCATTAACAAACATCAAGGTAATTGTATTTATTGCATTGTTAGAATGCATTTTAAAACAGAAAATTAACAGTGCACCCCAGCTTCACCAAAATATATATTTAAGAGAGGGGAAAACCTAAGATATTTATAAACAAAGTATAGACTGTATGTGCTTCTCAAAGGGGCTGAATTAAATATAACCAGCTGCCAATTTTGTGCTCTGACATACTTGAATTAGTGGGTATGTGTATACTAAATTCATTTATTTATTGTCTACAATAAATGAAATAAAAACACCACCCTATACAATCCACTATTAGCAGTGAGTACAACAGCAAAAAATTATCGTACAATTTATACATACTAAAATATTTTCTTTCTCTAGAGAGAACGTAGAACAAAACCTAATCATCGATAAGACGTAATTTGGGAAATTTCAAATTACAACAGGGAAAAACGAAATCAGGGTGCGCAGTGAGTCCCAAACAAAGGTTCCTGGGTCATAAGGCTGTAAGAATAGTAAGTGCAAGTGGCAGAATAAAGCATGCTCAGATTGTATGCTTGGGTCTTGGTATATTATCAAACCTTTTAAATTAAACAAGACTAGCTAAAGAAATGTGTTAAGCAGAGCAAGATAACGGGAACTGTGGCATCTCTTTACCATTTTGTAACCCAACTTATACAGTGCGCCAAGTGCTAAGCGACACTACAAAACCACATTTACATCAACACTGAAGACCTGGGGAAATGAAATCCAACGATTTTATTTTAATGAGCTGTATTTTCTAAATTTTTGTTTATTTTTTTCCTGTTTTCATACAGTATTGAAAACAAAACGCGGCACATTCACATTTTCCCGAGGAACTGTAAAGATGATCTCTACAGGGATAAACGTTGTAAAGCCTGAAGCTCAATCAACTGATGTTGAAAACTCTCAAAGGGAGTAAAGGCTTGATCTGAATGGTCTAGAACATGTACTGTAATTTAATAGAAGAGATGGTCGTCTTAATATTTAATGATTTAAAAGAAATTCCCAGTCCATGCGAAAAGTACAGTCCAAGAATAAATCAAATTTTTGAACGCATTTTATGCTACATATGTGTATACTTTGCGATCCTCAGGTGTTCGTGCCAAATATTCTCTCTCAATAAGTCCTTCAATACGTTTCTTAATAACAACTGGACTTGGTAAGAATCGAGCCTTCAACTGCTGAGTTACCTAAAAGAGAAGGTATAAAACGTAATTTCTACCAGAAAAAAAAAATTTCAAATGTAACATTTCCAAATAAACACACAAAATTTCTTACTTCTGAATAGAAATGATGTATCGCTTTTAATACTCAGATAAAACCTTAGTAATTTGATTACCGAAGCTAAAAACACAAAATTTTAAAAGGTTTTAGTTGAAAATGTAATGTACAGTTAGAACATATCTCCTCTTCATCAGAGTACTAACATGGATTAGTAGTTGACTTAGTTGAAATATATTAGGATAAATATACACCACCCTAGAGTTGAACCATGTTGAGCAATAATCTACTGACTTGTGGGTTACTCTCCTAATTCATGAATTTGGGTAGCACTAATGTGGTTAAGAACACAAACTCTGAAGCCAATGTACTTGGATTCAAATTCCAGTTCTCCTATTTCCTAGCTCTGGGTCCTCGGAAAAGTTACTGCATCCTGTAAAGTAGTGGTGCATATCTGGTGGATATCAGAATGTCCAGTCGGTAAGAAGTGCTACTGCTGTTACTCCTTTTTCCAGCTGCCGCCAGGAAATCTAAGTATTGTGACATCAGTAATAATAAACTAAAGGTAGCAGCAGCCGAAGTCTGACTATACATCATCCTTTTGTATCATTACTCTATTTAATATTCGCAGTCCTTCAAAGTAGGTTGTCACATTTTACCAACGCAGAAAACAAGCCAGAGAGGAAAACTGATGTGAACAAGAAGTAAATAGCACCAGCAGTTGAGAACTGGACTCCAGTTGCATGTTTTCCCCACTAATGCAGCCTGCCTCTCTCGGGTCATCCATACATCCAAAAGCAGATTTTCCTTTACTCCTATTGGCACAGTTCATTTCTCAAGGCCACAATGGATTGGTGATTCTCTGAAATCTAAAGCTTCAGTACTTCACTCCTCAACTAAAATCTCTCATCCTTCAGTATTTTCATGCAGTATCAACAAACTTGTCCAAGCAACCTGAGATCTCTAATCCCCTGACCCTTCTTCGATACTACTACTAACTTCTTTTGATTCGACTTCCTTCCTGACAGGGTCTAGAGTGTAGACAAGATCTCTAATCCCACTGGTTCTACTCCATGAATACCCAACCCATTCTCCATCTACTCTCTATCACTCAAAATCAGGCACACAGCTCTTCACTGAGTAAAGTTGTAGTTTTGCGTAGACCTTTTGCGTAGACCAAGAATCAACAAACTGTAGCCCACAGGCCACACAGAGTTCATTCCCTATTTTTGGAAATTCTCAAGGAAACACAGCCAAACTCATGTATGGCTGTTTCCACGCTGCAACTGGCCATTTAGAAACAAGTTTGCCAATCTCTGCTAGACAAATCAAATTTTCAGTACAGGTCGGCACATTTCTGAGAATCATTCTTCAATAAATATTATTTGAAATGTCTGACAATCTTCTTACACCCCTCAACCTCACATCCTGCATCCAGAGTGTGAGATCACTGGTGACGCCAGCAGCTTGCGTGCGTGCGTGCGTCCACACGGCATCTGTGCGGGTCAGGACGCCTCGCGCAGGCCCGCTGTGCCCTCCACGCGATCCTGCGCTGTCCTCTCTCCAGTCTGTTAGGTCCCTGTCCCTCTCCCGTCTCCCGTTAGCCGTGCTCTCCCAAGCTAACCACTACCGTGTCCGTCCTGTTCTGTGCAGGAGCCGTCCTGCGGTGCCCTTACCTCCGCTACGAGGACATTGTGCTGCATCTTCTTTCTCGATTTCATTATCCGCACAATGGCGGCTTCGATCTCGTGCTTTCTGTCGTCATCTACTTTCTGCCTGGTTTCTTTCCTTTCTGGGTCGGATTCACCTTGTTTGGCAGCAACTAAACAGAAAGTTATATTTATTATGCAAATTATTATGTAGTTTCAAATATAATGAAAACAATTTGGTTTCTACACAACTTAATATCTTTTAGCATTATCCATAGAGAAAAACCAGTCTAACCACAGTTAAATATATATATGCTACACATACTTATTAATTCAAACATTCGAAAAGTGCCTAATTCATTACTTTAATAAATAAATAATTAACAAGTAGTAATATAAAAATCCTGCCATTTTCAGCTAACACTTTTTAAATTAGGAACTAAATTTTACAGAAATAATAAAATCACTTTCATTTTTATAAGACATCGCAATTCCTTTCCTGGGGGAAAAAGCGGTAAGTGGGTGTTATCAGTAGTAAATTATCAGTAAATAATTTTCATCCCTTGCGACTTCAAGAGGTCAGCTAGTATTTCCCCAATACAGCTCCAAGTTAAATCTCACGGAAATATCTCTGACAGAAATCTGATGTCTTATTATTTCAAAATGTGGCTTTACTCTCTAAGATATCAAAAGGAACAAAGAATATATGTTGCCAAGATTTAGTTAACTCAATAAATAATTTAAAAATACCAGTAGAATGTGAGTAAAGGAACTCCATAATGATTTAGCAATTCATCTGTACCTTTCATCAATTATCTATTACTTCATGTCACCTTATCAATTTTTTTGTCATAATCTCACTATCACTAACAGTCTACATTCCAACCTTTAGGAAAGTCTTTACTCTGTTCTTCCCCATGGATGTCAAGTCAATGCTAAGGGATAAAATATAGAAGTTCCTTTCTGCTACAACTTTGCCCTCATTCAAGCAGCAGAGAAAGAATATTATTGTTAACTGCCTTTTTTTTTGTGGATTTGTCTGTCTGGAAGCAGAAACTAGCAAATTACAAAGAAGCATAAGTAACACGGCTGAATTCAGTGACAGCCGACAGTACAATTTAGAAGATCATTCTGGTGTGCTTATGCATTTGTTTCTTAGTTAGAATCCCTAGGTAATTCAGTGTCCAATACCTTAACAAAAAATTTAGTCTAAGAAGAGCAATGTCTTTCTACACACACATGGAAATCAGTATCATAAAAAAGGAGGGGAAAAAAATAAAGATACCAGTTTAAATAGAACTCAAGAGATGAAAAAAAAACTCAAAGAGACATTCCACTGCAATATGGAAACTGACTGAAACTGAGATCCAAAAAGTAAGGCATAAAGGCATTTTTAAGACAACTAAGGACATGCAATTATAGGTAATATGCAGATGTAATATGCAATATGTAAATAATACATTAAAATTATGTGGGAAAATAATTTAAAGAGATCTGTATATTTAGAGATGTTATGATCCTTGCAAATTAATTTAAAATGCTATACTGACAAATACACATGAAGGGGGAATGGGGATGGGGAAGAAGGGCACTCAAGCAAATGTGGCAAATTTTACTAATTTATAAATAAAGGTGATACATACAATAGTCAACACATTAAAGTGTTTTTCACCTTTTCTGTGGATTCCGAAATATTTAAACAGTGAATTGGATGGAAACAATTTTTTAAGCAATCTATTTGGTATACCTAAATTGGTATATTCTTTCAATACCAGCAGAAAAAGATAAATTGGAAGACTGTGGTGACACATACTGAATTAAGATATTTGAAAAACGTGGGGGCAGCAGCTCACTCCTGTACTTGAAAGCGTAAGAGGTATATTTGTGTAAGCAGGAACCTCTGTATTTAGGTGTATCTGGAGGCAAGAGAGGGAGACGATAATAGGGAGAGGGGAAGACTCAACTACAGAAATTGCTATAAATTACAATGAACCTAATTCTTTTCAAGGGTTGTTTTGAGCAGCGCTTTTAACCTCTTGTCCTTCTGTCACTTTCTACAGTGTAAAAGCAGCCCCAACAGGTCAGGTAAATCTCTGCAGGAATCTGCAGCAGGTGAAAAGGAAAGAGAGTTTGGGAAGCCCACTGAAAACCACCTGCAGAGCCTGCAGTGCAGAGTTCAAGTTCACTGTGCCATGGACATGTACCATAGAGGGAGGTAAAGGAATTGATCGTGAGAATCTGGGAAAGTCATAATCCCCAAATTTCACCTGTCCTTAAAGGGAATTGCTAATCCTACTTCACTGGTATAAAGAAGGCTTGGCAAAAAGGTCCCTCCATTTTCTTCTCGGGCCAATGCAAAATATTTACCTTTAAAATGAATTCCTGTATTCTTTTACCTTCTACAAAGCTATGAACTTGTGTTTTGGAGTAAAATAAAAATAACAAAACATGACATGCCCACCAAATTTAGCATGTAGTTTTGGGGAGTTGAGGTATCAAAAAATCTTTGCATTAAACTAATCTCCATTATAGAAAACAGAAACGACAACGACCCACCATTCCCCCTCCTCTCCAGGTTAACCTTTTCTCCCTGATGGCTCCAAAGCAACTATAAGACATGGCCCACGGCAAACATCATTAAACATCAGATGTTGTCATGACAGTCTCCCTCTTCTGCGTGGGCCTTAGCATTACTAAATCCCCCTTTGCTCCAGTTCCTTCCAAATCTGCAGAGTGCACTCAGTGACACTCAAGTCCTCATTCTATTTTCAGTCTTTCATTCATGCTAAAAATGCTCAAACACTGCCTACATTTTTGCTTCGTCATTTATTACCATCTTTGATTTTTCTCCTTATCTCCACATTTTTCTCCTTATCTAGGATACAGTAAGTTTGAAATCCAAAACCTGTATCTGCCTCAAACAATGACATCATATATCTTATACTGCGAGGGGAAGAACATATTTTATTCTGTGACTTTCCTTAACACAGTTGTTTTATTTTTAACATACACCTGAGTCCCAAAGATGTGTGGGCAACACTGGTGATGAAGACACAGTGATATGGTTTATAGATAATCAAACCAAGAGGCCACTGTACCCACGTTCATCCACGATCAGGATCAAAACCGAACGTATATAAAGCTCTTGAATCGATGTAGTGCAGCAACCGACTATATATTTAACATTAAAATAGTTTCAAAGATTATCTTTTATTAATGTATATTGTACATGTACATTTTAAAAAATGATGAAATTAGTTATTTTAAAATTTCTTAAAATTTTTTGTCAAAATAGCTGTTATCTAAAGATTAAACTTTCGAAACTCCCAATTCGGAGGGATCCATAAATGCATTTTAAAAAAAGGACATTCTTTAACTCTCAGTCAACCAGTTCCAATTATTTTATAAGTACTAATATGCACATAAAATTGCATTTGTCAAACCCACATGGAAATAAATACCCTGTTCACAGTATGAATTGTTTTTAAATGCATGCTATACTTTGATTCAACATTTTGACAGACATACACCAATCAAAGCACCTTTATTTCTTAGACCTATATGTCATACAGCACGAGAGAGGTGATAAATTTTACAAAGATATAACTCCAACAAATAGATGCTTTATTTTTAAGAGAAAAAAAAAGTAAATTTTGGAAGAGGGAAAAATATTCCCAATACCTGTTTGAATCTTGACTCTGTGTAGTTTGGATGTGAACTGATCATTAACTGTAAATATGTGGCCATTTTCTATCTCCTTGGACTTGGGCTCCTTGGTGAGGACCCGCTGCGTTGGCTTACCACAGGCGAGGGACTGCAGGGCTCGCACAAGTTCTCTTTCAGGGATATCTGTTTCTTGTTGAATTTCCTGAAATTTCACCGGATTGATTTAATTAGATGTTTTGAAAGATCAATAGTAATAAAAATAACCATGCAGTTGTCAGAGGCAATTCCATTAGAGAAATAATTTACAATAGAGAATTGTCTGATTTTGACACTTCACTGAAATCCCACTTATGTGAACTAGTGAAAGGCTAATCGAATCATAAAACACTGAAAAAATATGAACTTTTCAGGATCTATATCTAGTCTAAAAACATCTAGCAGAGATTATTAGGGATTTGCTTCAGTGTTCAGAGAAACAATAAAGTGCTAACCTACATGTGAATGCTAATTTAGAAACACTCTATAATTTTCCCTCCAAGCTTATCCACATCACTCTTCTGCTTCACAAATTCTTTCACAGAAAAAAGTAAGCCTGAGCTCAGGTTTTCTATAACACAATGAAAATTCACAATCAAGACTGTCCATATTTACTAGCATTTATGACCAAATAGAAAAGAATAAGTAAATGCCTAGTAACACTAAACATAAAAATGAAAAAGAAATCTGCTTTGAAGTACAGGTGATAATTTTGGCCAGATATTACATACAGCATGAAGAAAATGCAATATTCAAAAGCAGTTCAGGAAAGAATGGAAGTGAAAATTCCTCATTCACTATGAACATTCACGCTACCAACGGGACAGTAGAAGAGCTGCACAACTGACCTACTAGCCCCCACCCTTCTGCAGGGATGCACTGCAAGCCTTTCATTAGGGGAAGGGACTTAAAATTCACTGGCGAGAGCTGCGTTGTTAAAAGCGGCTGGGAAAACCGGACAAGAAGATACTCTGTCAGGTGACGTAACAACGTGGAGAAAGTCACACTCCCTGTCAGAAAAGAGTCTGAGCAACAGTGTAGTGTATATTTTTCTGAAGAACTGTCAGGTCATTGAGGATGAGAGAGATGTGAACTCTAGAGATGATGCAGCACAATCCTTTGCTTCAGAAGATCACTGGCTCTAACTACTTCAGGTATTTCAAACACTAAAAATGTTCACTGCAGCAAATGGAATGAGGTGCTATTAATTAACAGATGCTGACTTATATTATTAGGTGGTGATTTATTTACATATTTTATTCAATAATCACATTAAAAGAATCACAAATACCTTCCTGGGTGCTATTTTACAGTGACAGATCAGTCCCAGATGTCACTACTGCATTTCAGTGTGCGCTCTCCGAAGCGTCCCCTGCACGCCTCTACACACGTGTGAACTTCACCAAGTCTGCACAGAGCGCCATGTGTCAAAACATGCCACGGGGATTCTTCAATTAACTTTCGGAAGATTTTTCATGTTAGCATAAAAAAGATGAAAGCTACAGGGAATTCCATATTCTATCATGGTATGAAACCAAGTTGAAACTGCATACAACTTGGTGTTGGAATATACATTTCTTTGAGCACAAAAGTCAGGCTTTCTGAAAAGAAAGTCATTTCTTCAGTTATTTGGTGCGACTAACATATTGCCTTCCACACTACTTATTGATTTTATGATGTTCTTAATATATTATGACTTTCAATCCATTACAAGTTATAAATGACTTCGCCTAGTCTCTTATCTCACGGCATTTCTCATATTGATCTTATTAAAAGTATTACATCCTTTCTTCTATTTTCTAATTCCTAGTTTTACCTGGAATTTAGTGTTGTATTTGTTATGACATATACAAAACTAAGGGCTCGTACTGCTACTCTTCACATATTCCCACAAATGAAGTAGCAATTAGTTTAATTCAGTTTGGTTAGAAATGGCAAATTTAACACCCAAACACTGTTCTCTATATTAACATTTCTGGACATTCTATTTTGTTCCAGTGAGCTATTTGTTTAGTCTTCTTAAACATTTGTTTAGTCTTTTAAACATAACTAACTTTTAGGTATATTTTGGTATTAAAACAAATTCCTTCCCCTCTTGCTGGGACCCACCACCACCCTGCCCTTCCAAGAAAGTTTTGTCTACTCTTATGCATTTTCTTGTCAGGACAAATTTTAGGATCAGCGTATCATGTTTCATGGAAAACAACTATTTGCAGACTTTGACTGACATTTCATTGAATTTAGAGGTGACTTCAAACAGGAAACAACACAACAAAACTCAGGACACCCTGGTAGAATAGCAGTTTGATCGGTGCCTTTGGCCAGCGCAGTCCACATACTCCCAATGGCCCAAGCTCAAGTCCCGGGGCCGATGGGAGGGACAACCAAGATGAACAACGGAATAAAATAAAGTGTTTCTTCCTCCTTTCTCTCCCTGCCTGCAACTCTCCTTTCTTCAAAACGACGACAACAAAAAAATCCAACTCCTTTACACTTTATAACATGTAGTTTCCCCATTCGGGGATATAACAGTCCCTTTGGTATATAAATTTTCTACTTTTCTTATTAATCTGAAAAATATGATTCTCATTAAAACATCCTTTTCCTCTTGCCCCTTTCACACTGCTTTCTCAAAATCAAAACACTAGTTGCTACAATTTGAGGTACAGACTACAACGCTCTCTTTATCCTGATTCCAGCTGCTGCAAACAAAAGAGGAGGATGACTTCTGTTCATCCGAACACCTATGTGACCAGAGGAAAAAGTGCCAGTGCTAGCCTATCTGGATTAGATGTGACACTACAAATAAATGTCACCTTTTGCAGGCAGTTTCCAAGATGCCTGCAATAACCTTGCTGCGCTAACCTCCCATGGTCCCCTCACTGTCTCCAGGCTTCCTTTTTCAGAAACAAAGCAGGGACAGATATGACTTCTAGGGCGAGCCTCTGCCAGGGCCTCCTGGGCTGTGCGCTCCAGCAAGTTAGCTATGCGGATGCGAGGACAGTGAAACAGTCAGGGTAATGTCCGTGTGGACAGAAATGATCTTCTGTCAACAGCCAAACGAGCGTGCCAGCCATGTGAAAGCGTATACCAATAGCTTACACTGCGATTTGCAGCCCTAGCCGGTATCAGATGATCGAAGCCCAGCTAACAGCTTCATGCATCTTCCTGAGAGAATCTGAGCTTGAACCAGCCAGAGGCGGCCCTCCAAATCCCTAAACAACACAGACTAGAAAAGTTACCTTGTCAGTGGTTGTTTTAAATCACACTGAGATCTATTACATAGCAATAAATAATACAACTTACTGAACTCAGAAAGAACAGTCAAAATAAAAGATCAGCATCTTTTAAAACTTTCTTTTAAAGTTAAATACTCTAAAGTGTCGCTTCCACTTTGTGAAGATGATTCCTGGCTATAAATCTTACGCAGCAGATCATAACGAATTATCTCGTCTGAATAAAAGCAAACTCCATGTGCCTTCTCACAACACCCTGGTAAATGTGAGTAGCCTGAAGGTTCTGGAGCCATGGAATGGCATTCCACCTATATGACATTTATGCTCAGACTTCTGGTTTGTGATTCAGCTAAAATATGAAACATCAGAGGAATTTTATACTTTAATTTTACCTTCTACCTAATCACTACTCACTATCATCAATGGTCCTGAGAGCAAGTTGGGAAAAGAAAAGTCTGAACCACTGAAATTTCTAGCAATTCCAGTAATGGCTTTAGGAAACAAATTGGTTTTGTTTATCTCATTATTTTTATCAGCTCTATATTATACATGTGGAAAACCTAATGATTTAGGTTTCAAAACATTTCCCTTAGAGGTGGCAGTCAGGGGCACTAGAATACTACTGGTGGGTGTGGCGTGAAATACACACAGACTGAGGTGCAATTTCAATATCCTAAAATGCATATAGCAATGTATACAAAAGAAAAGCAAAATTACTAAAAAGCCAACAAAAACATAGTATTTCCCATAGGGATATAACAAAATTGTTCACCTCTTACTTATGTAAGCACATCCATGGAAGCATGGATATGATGATTAAAACAGGTCTAGATGGTAGGAACTGGTGGCTCCAGTGCTAGGGTGGCAGCTGAGGCATAGATCATGTAAAGCCCAAGGGCCCAGGGGAACAACAAAAATGAACAAATAAATTTAAAAAATGCTTCTTCCTCTTCAAAAAAAAGGCCTAACATATAATCTTGCTCTTAATTCTAAACTTATCCTATGTTCACCTATGTCTGAAAATTAGCTTTCAATTAAGTATAAATCTAGCAGTAATTTTAGAGCTTTTAAAAATATTCATTATCGTAAACTTAATGAGAATCACATGATCTTCATTTCAACTACAAACCACCATTAAAAACATAGGAAAAGACTAATTGAATTTAGTACACTCAAATAATGAATGACTTAATAGGTAGGGGGGAAGGGGAAAAGGTAATAAAATTGAGTATATCGTAATAATAGACCAACACACTGTTAATTGATTTTTTAAATAAAGGTATCAAGGCAATGCAAAAGGAAAATAATAGTGCTTCCATCAAATACTGCAGGAAAGAACATCTGAATATCTGTATATATGTAGAAAATAAATCTCAGGTCTTATTTCATATTATACAAAAAATTAACCTGAAATTGATCACAGGGCTAAATGTGAAGCTTTAGAACTATAAGCTACTTAAAAGAAAACACAGAAGACAATCTTTGCAACCTTGCAGTAGCCAATAATTTTAGAGAGAACATCAAAATTACAAACTATTAAAAGAAAAAAGTAGTCACCAGCTTTGTCAGTATTAAAAAACACACCTGGCTCTTTAAACAGATCATTAAGAAATGAAAAGACAAGCAACAGCCTCTAAGAAAATACTCACAGTATACAGATCTGACAAAAGATTTATATGCAGAATTTATATAGAGCTTTTGAAAAACTCAAAGATATGAACAGACACCTCACCAAAACAGACATCTAAGTCACATACATGAAAGATTAATACATAAAAGATGCCCAACATCATTAGTCATCAAGGAAAGATCAATTAAATCCACAACGAGATATAATTACAAACCAGCTAAAATGACTAACATTCAAAAGACTAACAATGTGAAATTCTGCAGCGGATGTGGGACAACTGAATTCTCCTACGCTACTGGCAGGAATGTAAACTGGCATATATGCTTTGGAACAATTTTCAGTTTCTTAAGAAATGATTATACATATTATGTACATATACATATTACATGTAGAATATAGTGCTATTCATAATAGCCTAAGGCTGATAAACAACTGAACTGTCCATCAACAGGTAAATGAATAAGAAAATGTGGATTCATAACACTATGACATAGTAATAAAGAATAAATGACTTACTGAGAAACTAAGCATGTAACAAGATGGATGAATTTTTAGAATATGCTACACAAAAGAAGGGGCACAAAAGCAAAAGCAACTATACAAATCCATTCCTGTGAAATCCTAGAAAGGCAAAACTATAATGACATAAACTATCTCACTGGCTGCCAAGGTCTAGGAATAGTGGAAAGGAACTGACTGCAGAGAACATAAAACATTTGGAAAAATAATGTACTATCACTTGACTGACTAATTACCAAGTGTGCACATCTGTTAAAACTAATCAAATTGGGCATGTTTTAGTATATGAAACTTCAATCAAGTTGATTAAGAAAGAATGAAAGACACACTTAAGTATCTGCTGGCGTCACATGGTTCTGTGGCCTCATTTTTGCTGTTGTCGCTAACAGTGCTCAAGGTCGTTCTCATCCTAACACTAATCAAATAAACACACTCAAATACAGAAACACATCACTTCCCAGGGACACACTGTGAGAATCGTATCGCTAGGTGATTCCATCATGTGACTGTCACAGAAGGCAACGCAACAAACCTCGATGGTAGAGCCTACTGCACATCCAGACTGCGTGCTGTAGCTTGCTGAAATTATTTTCATATATGCAGTCCACCACCAAGTGACATGCATTAAGTGACACATGACTATATTGGGAACTGTAAAGGTTACTCAAGACACAATAGGTGAGAATTACAAACAGTACAACTGAGTAACATTTATATAGCCCATACCATAGCCCATACCTCAAATGTGTATTTTTCTCTATTATTAAAAAGCATTAATATGGTCATCTGGAAAGTAGAGACTTGCAATATGTGCTTCCGCGTATTGGAGCCAGTCACTTGTGCCCCTCCAACACCAACTTCAGATCCATCTTCCTGTTTCATTTATTAAAAAATATAAACGAGAAATCATTATCTCCTGGAAAATCTCAATAGTCCAATTAAGTAAGGTAAGTCCAAACCCCCATCAATAGAACTATATAATGTAGTCCTATATGAAAGGAAATGCTATTAGAAATATGTGTACGTGAGTATGTGAAGATGCACGGACAGTTTTTATTTAGGAATGTCCTTCCCACCCCCCACTGTGAAACAATGTATCCAAGCAAGTAATCAATCAACAATTCCTTATGTTTATAACTAAAATTATGTGAACAGTACACAATGGGATAATAACAGACTTAAGAGAGAACTCATTGCCATTATAGAACTACCAAAAGTAGGATTAGGTTTCCTTTTGGATGGTCTGGTCACAGTAATAATAGTACAAGATGGGTGTGATGGGGAACCTTCCCCATTCCTAAAACCTGGAGTAGCCCTACGACTTACGAAGTACAAAACAGTAATTTAAGTGCTCAATAATCATACAAATTATGTTTTGAAAACCTAACTGATCTGTTTTAACACTTCAAAAGACAATATAACTATTTAGGGGGGGGAAAAACCTCTCCTTTAAAAAAAAAAGCAATTAGAAGCTGGCTTATTTAGTATCCTTTATCATCCCACTTAGAACTGTAAGGAATCTTTCTCATTATTTCAATTAAATGTAAAAACTAGAATATTTATAGACAGTTGCAACAATAGTTGTTTTTAAGTCTGATAGTATAGGGACAGCAAATAAGCCAGTAGATCCTACTAAAATATTAAAAAAAAAAAAAAAATTTGCTGCAGAGGTGACAATCCATGCCATTTTTCTTTTAAACTTTTCTAGAATCTCCCTGATTTGAGTTCATGCGTAGCAAAAAAAAAAAAAGGAAATCATGACCTAAATCTCCCAATTTTCGGTATTAAAAAAGCACCTTTTTAAAATAAAGGTAATTTATTAACACAGTACTATTTTTTTAAATAATCGTATCAGCAACATTTCACTCATCTCAGAAATCTCAAGTGTTAAGTTTCCTGGTTCTAATTTATTGGAAATAAGGATTATAGGAGACTGAGAATTCTGGAAAGGGACTCAGGGACTCATGGCTTTGTATGCACTTATAATGAATAACTTACATTTTATAATTTCACATAGTGCTGTCTCAAATCTTATAATAAAACACATAAGTATGGTATTCTGATTTTATCAAGGAAGGCTACTGCTGTAGCCTTCATAATATCAAACGACTTATTAGCAACTGAGGATTGAATAGAAGTAAATAAACCAAAGCCAAAGGAAAGCGTCCCTCCTTTTAATATTTGAAACGCGTAGGGAAATAAAAGAAATCATTTATTCATGTCAACAAAAATCACAAGTATAGACTAATTTTAATCTGCTTAATGTAACTGCTCAAACATTCAACAGTTACCTTTTTAACGGGTCCGTAAAAGGTGGCGTTGAGATCTGCAGAACCCATATGATGCTGGAGCGTGAGCTGGCGACCACTGTGTTTGGCTAAGTAAAACCTTCGGGAAATCACAACAGGTTTTAGTAAATCATATAATGTATATCTCTGAAATTATAAACTACAGGCTAACCACTTTCAACAAATATATATATATATAAGGAAGAATCTAAAAGTTAAAGAAAACCTTAGGAATCAAGTTCAGTTCCAATTTTATTTTTACAGTTCAGGAAAATGGGGTGGGTGGGAGTAGAGGGAGACAAAGACAGACATAAGTAATACTAAATGTTATCTACAGGTACACTTTGCCCCTAGTCTACTGCTCAGTTACTACTGCTCATAAGACCACCATTCTCATGAGTAACCCAATAATCAATTCGTCCTGAGTCAGTGTCAGATGTCAACAGTACAAAATACATTCCTAAGCATGCATTATCAACACTGAAGACAGGACATTAAAATACTCCTCTGCAAAGTTCATGCAACTCATTCTTACACATGAAAAGCATAAACAGCATATATATTCGCCTTTTGAACTGAGGTAAAAAACTGGAATATATTCACCCTGAATCAGGAACATACTATCAATACTCAAATGTATTTCCATTTTTGAAAATTACGTGCACTTAGAAACACAAAGTGTGATAGAGGTTTACCTTCTAAATATCTCAAAAGCATGTCTTGGTGCTGGTGGGATGTTGCACTTCGGTGTGGCTGACTGAGTGGGCCAGTACCCTGTTGTGAGCACCCGCACTGTGAGATCAACGCCACCTAGCGACACCTGTGCCAAAGAAAGACGTTCTCCCCAGTTAGCTAGCATTTGTTCTCTGTTCTGACTAAACACAGTGCTGGCTATCAAAGCCTAAGATCTAGCAAAAACAAAACAACTTCAAGACCAGAACCATCCAATGTTTCCCAAATTTTAACTGACCTGGCAAATATTTATTATTATTACTTACTGTTAATTTTAAAATACTGACACACGGTAGTCCTTAGCATGTGAACACAGTCTTACTGGTGGTCAAGAATTTTCAAACAAATTTAGGCTTGAGCTTTTTTAGATAAAATGTCAAGTGGTCATTTCAGTATCATTTTAGAGAAAATTCTAAAATATCTTTCATCTCAGCTTTTAAATACTGTTACAACTTAACACATGAACACATTCCTAATATCCCATTCACATTTCAACTACATTGATGAAAACTGTGATGCTTTCAGGGAGAGTACATTCTAACAACCTCTGCGTACGACACTGGAAACGCAGTTCGACAGCTGGTGCTCCACAAACACTGTGCTGAACAACAAGCTCTGTAAAACATACACGAGCATCGCTGTCACAGCGAGTTTTTCTTTTAAAACAAATTAAATTTTTATGGAGACAATAATAAAGCACATCAATGAGAACACAGGCAAATTTATCTTTGTTACTAATATTTAGTTTATTTAAATCATTATTATCTAATCTGATTTAGTGGTATAGATTTTTAAAAGGGAGAGATGAGTTTGTAAAATACCAAAAGCATTTCACTCATCTCTTCAGCAGTAGTTACACAGAAGCACAGGCACTAGAAATGTCTGTCAGGATATTATATTATTTGACAATACAAACAAGAGTATGATAGTAATGTGGTTTTCTGTCTTGTCCCCCGCCCTTTAAAAAAATAGGAAAAACGGAAAAATGTTTTAAAACTTTTTCAATACAGTAAAGTGAGATTTGTCTGTAACAGATCATAGAACTATTAAAATTTTAAGAAAGTGTTATTTGACTTCTAAAAGCAAATGGAAAAGCCTCTCTCTCATGATATATTTCAACAGGTCAAGAACCTTGAAGAAAATTATAAATGCTTTAGGACTGGTGATATTTTAAAAGGCTCAAAAATTCCAACAAGATTTATTTTGATTATTCTGTCACTTTTCATCCAGTATCTCTAATGTAGATTTAGGCTTAGAAGACAAAATTTAAGGTGCTTAGCATATACAATTATAAAAAAAAAAATAGGCAATTATAGACAAGCCTTACAGTAAGTGGAAGCTGCAAATGTATTAGCAAATAACATAACTCTGAGCTCCCTGGCGAGAACTCTACTTATCGTAGCTAATAAGTTACTAAGGCGCACTCCGGTGGAGCAGTGGTCTGATCAAACGCCTCTGGCCGAAGCGCAGGTAGAACCACCAAGATGTACAACTAAATAAAATGCTTCTTTCTCCTTTCTATTCCTGCCTGTGCCTTTCCTTAAAACATAAATGAATTATTAAATATTCTATCATAAAGTGCAGAACGTGGTTGCATAGTTATCAAGATAAAAAACTGGGAAATAACAGAAACTTTGTAATAACAGAAAGCAGCGCAGGCAAACAATCTGGTTAAGTCACTGTGCTGGACAATCACTGCCACCCCAAACATTGTTTTCCAGTTAAAACAAAAACCAAAAAACACAGGCCTGTGATCAAGAGTATAGCTCCTAATTTCTGATCAAAAGGTCTTCAACTATTATAGACACAGAAATTAGATACTCAAAAAAACCCCAAAACAAAAAAGGCAGCAAAGGTTTTTAATCTATGCAGGAACAATCCTTTATAGAAGGCTTCACCAGAGTATTTATTCAGGTTTACAATGTCTCTACAGCTCTCATCTGTGTAAGGTTTATGAAAGAAAAAAAAGATTTTATCACACAAAAATGTAATTGTATCAATGGATTAGAAAGAACTAAGTACAAACCCCTAAGCAATCTGTAATAAAGAAAAAACAGATGACTATGTACACTATCCGTTCCAGTCTACCCAAAATTCTATGTATCACAGCTTCTTGGATTTCCTGCTCTCAAACTTTCTTCACTGCAAACATCATATGGGCAGCTCATATAACTTTACAATGGAGAAGCACCAGACATCCCTCTGAGTCAGAACGACAGAATATGAAGAAATGTCCATCTACAGACGTAGGTACTCTCACATTATCTTGTTTGTGATTAAACTGAGGGACCAGCAGAAGTGATGATCTCGTATTTAAATATCATAAAGCAAAATGACCTTCAAATTAAGGGATGTAACAAGCTTTAACTATAAAAATGGTGTATGTGTCACTTGAGGGAGAAAACTTTAAAGATAAACTAGTGTTTAACTTAAGGTTAAGGTAAAATCGAAAAACAAAGAAAATAATTTTATTCTTAACTACATTAAATCCTTACCAAAGCCCTGTAGGCTTCCAAACTATACAAGTTGCATCTGGGCATTTTCCAGGGGTCACAACATCAAATATGTCTGAAATACACTAGTGTTGGTGCTTTTATACTCGGCTTATCCCTCACCCACCCGAGGATGCCACGCCCACGCCCATTTGTGTGGGTAAGAGGAAAATGAGAACACTGAGGTACAGAGAGGTCAGGTAACAAGTCTAAGACACCACAATCCGGGCTAAATAGAAAGAATACCAAATGTCAGTAAGCTTGTCTAAGCTCAGTATTCTTTCTACATTATGTGGTCACTAATCTCGTTTAAAGAAACACCACAAGCTGCTCAGCTGTCTGAAATGTGGAGGGAAATGTTCACTAAAACAGAAAAGACTTCACATAAATATATTCAAGGAGAAACTGGTGCAGAACCTTACCCCCGTTGCCTGTAGATGTTGTCTGAATTCATCCATAGTTGTGTTTGAGATGCTCATATCCCTAAACATTCCTTCCAGTTTTGATGTGAACTGACATCCACATTCGGTCTGTGGAAGAAAAACAAACATATACAAACAAATGATGATCTTTCTATGAGAAACGTACAAACAAATTATCTTCATGTTACTGTTATCCTTCCTAAATCTTTCTAAGAGTTGTTCTATGTCTGTGGTTACCAAGTTTGTGTGCTTAAAAATAAATCAAGGGTTTTTTTCTTAAAATGTAGAGTCCCAGATACTTTCCAAGGTGCCCAGAACTCTGTCATTTTAACAAGCACCCCTGACGATACGTGTAGCAGTCTACGGCTCACCCTGCGTGAAAAGGAACTATAGGTAGTATTCCCTTATGTACTAAGTCTCCTTCAATTCTTCAGAACATATCCTGTCACACCAATGGTAATTTTAGTAAACTTAGATGGTGGCTCACAACAAAATCTGCACATTTATTAACTTTTTAAAATCAGTTACATAATTTCCAATCACATTAAATGGTGTTTGATCAAGTGATAAATACTAGGCACACTCCATTACACATACATCTCACCTTTAACTTAGATATCATGTTTTTTTCAGAGTCATCAGAAACACTTTTGTTTGTGAGAAGTCGTCTTGCCAGATGCTGTTTATAATAGCGTTCAAATACATCTTTTTCTTGCATGAACCTAAAAAGGACCATTGCCTTATCCAATATTGTTTCTACTTCTTGTTCTGTTAGCTGCAAAATTAAAAGATGACTTAGCAAGTGTAAAATTTTAGTTCTACAATAGCAGCACAGTTCGAGAGGTTAAAAACAACACTGTCCAAAAGCAAGCGCATCTGGCTGAGCAACACCAGAGGAAGGATGTGACTGGAGAGCGCCTTCCACCTCACACAGCAGCTCGACTCGCCCATCCTCACCCAGCGCAGCGGCACTCAGGAGCCGCACTCAGGAGCCGCACTCAGGAGCCGCACGCACTGGAGCTCCACTCCCTAAGACGCTACCACTGAAATGGAGGCCTGAAGTGAGATGTACTGGGCTGAGGTACGACTGAGAACAGATTTAGTTTTAATGACAAAAAATAATTTAGGATGATTTTCCATAATATCTAGATACACAGACAGAAGACGTATTTTTGCATGAGTTCATTCAAAACCTAAATTATACAAACAGAAGGGTAATAATGTGTTAGCATTCAAAGATGAAACAGGCTCTTGCCTTTATTTTTAAAATATGGGCAAGAAGGCTGTACGGAAATTAGGCTGAAAACCATTGAAGAGTGAACGGGGGGCCCTTCCTAATGTTCTTCCTCACGTTTCTTGGTTAGAACTGCCTGTACTACTGGTGATCATTTGTTGCTTTTCCCTTTTGCTTCACAAATTCCAATATAACATAAAAAAGACAAATTGACATCCGAGTACAATATGCTTAATTTCTAGCTTCTAAGATCCCAGATACATAATGAAGGCCTAAAACAGCTTCAGCTGGTGATTTCAAACTATTTCCGCAGCTACTCTCACCTGTGCCTTCCAACGCGTGGCCTCTCAGTGCTGTTTGCCACCAAAGCCCCAGAACCAGGCGAGAGCAGCAGCAGCTGCGCTCTGCACCCCTGCGCACCGCACGCCTGCTTTCCAGCTACCTGCTTTCCAGCTGCCTGCTTTCCAGCTACCTGCTTTCCAGCTGCCTGCTTTCCAGCTGCCTGCTTTCCAGCTACCTGTAGCCCAACAGCATCTCCAGCCCTCACAATCTGAAGACTGTTTTCTGTGACTCTAGCTGATTTTGGTAACAATTACATAGCATAATGTCAAATACTTTTGGCCATTTCTAACATCTTAAAAATCTCTTGTCAGAGAACACAGCACACACCGAAACACTGCAAAAGGTTATGTTAACTTTATAGTGACAGCATTTCCTAATATAGATAATTTGATGTCTACAAATAAAATGTAATTTATTTTCAAATACATTCACACTTACTTACCCCTTTGACTCCCTTTTTCAGCTTATCATCAATAAATAATGAGAGGTATTCAGGGGACCTGGAGTTAAGGTTGAGAAAATACTCAAAGTCACCCGCAATAGTCTGTTTAAAGAGCCGGTCATTATTGAAGGACTCCTGGAGGAAGCGATCAAACCTACTCTTCAGATCCAGTAAGCCCTTCCAAATGAAAACAAAGACACTTAGGAGATGTTGTAAAACTTTTCCCATAAGTAATATACACTTAAGACCATGTATGAGTATCTTAACTTTGCTGGTAATAGACTCAGTGCTAAACTCTCAGATTCCGCATCACCATGTTTGAGTCTCTATGGAAACCCGTATTAAAAATGTCAGTGGTGGGAAAATATTCCATCTTCTATTAATGCTATTACTCTTTTGAAGATCAACTAAAGAACCATCATCTCATTGCTTCTTCCCACTCTAAGAAAATTAAAGCAAAAGTAGAGTTTTAAAACACACCCTCCAAAAACTGATTATTTATATTAAAACATGAAAATCTTGGGAGCATAATTTATTCAAAAACTGCTTGCAGGCAAAATGTTTCGTTCTTAAGAAAATTTAAACAAGGTCTTCATCAGACATGTTAATGAGAAAACACATCAATGAAAAGAAACAGGTTAAGTTTGGTTCCCTAATAAAAATATGCATACTTTGCAAATATTAATTTACTATTGTGATAATTAAGTAAAAACTATTCAGCGTAGTAAAAGAGACCTTTTCAGCACCTGAAAGAATTACCTTCTCAAAAAGAGAATCTTCTGTATTTGCTTACCTGGATATAGTCAACGGGGTTCTTCCCTTCTCCCTCCTCGGAAACAAGAGCTTTCCCCTGCTCCCTCAAATAGGAACTCATACACTCACACATCGTCTTTAAACCATTTGGCACACGACTAAATAACTTGTACATGCAAGCAAGGTCTGCAATCAGGAAGACAACAAAAATTAAAAAATGAAAGATTAAGAAAAAAAACGGGAATCATGTTCATGCTGATTTGTGGAACTTTAAGAGGAGCTTAACTTCTCTATCACCACTGTTTGTTGCTCACATGGACAACAAAAAAACTCTTGCAAAATCGAAAACATGAATAAAAGACTAGTTAATGGTTGCTTTTGCAATTTCTGAAATACAGCTTTCAGACGAGATGCTTTGAAAGTACCAACAAAATTCCTTAGCAGACTTTAGTTTACACGGAAGAAAAGATGCCCAAAGAGCATAATAAGTAACAAAACAAGGGAAAACTAAAGTTTGTAGTTTCTATATAATTCATGCTATTCTAATTCTAATCTAGAATCTACTGAAACTACAAAATGTCTATCAAAAGGGTGACTAATAATATGGTTATAGTGCTAAACATAATAAAAAATTTAAACGCAATTAAAATCAGATATTTTTTCAAGTATAACTATGTCAAAAATTCAAATGATAACAAATATACTAGAATTTACTTCCTATAAATTTGGGTAACTTTGATTTACAAACCATGTTTTTAGGTACAGTTTTATTCTTCATCAAATATGTAATACAGCATGACTATCACCAAAATACCAACCACCATCTAACTGGACGCCCCACCGGCCCCGGTAACCTCAGTTCTTCTGTCAGTGTCTAAGGGCTGGTTTTCTGCTTTGTTTGCTGTATTTCTTTCTATTCTACATATAAGCAAGATCACAGAGACTTAACTTCTTTACCCATGATGGTAAAGTTTATATAAAATTTATAACCTAAATTCTTGTTCTTTAATATTTTTCTCAGAGCAATCAATTCCTATTTCCCAGATGATATTCTAAGATATTATAGGTATTGTGAAAATTAATTTATCTCATTATAGTGCTTTGATTTAGAATGAAAACCCTGGACTCCCACATGATATAATTTTTCACAAGATTAAATAAAATGTGGAGCTAAAAATATTGTCAGGTGCACCCTTGTTTGAGCAGCAGTTAAGCCAATCACCTCTGAAGGAGCACAGGCCGCATACTTGTGGGTTCAAGTACCAGGCCTGGGGGAAAGTAACCAGTATCAACAACTAAATAAAAATAAAGATGCTTGTTCCTCCTCTCTTCCGGCCTATCTGCCTATTCACCCTTATTCCTGCCTGCACCTTTCCTTTAAAACAAACAAAATAAAACACTGCTTTATCAGATGTCTAGTTAAACTACTTTCTCACTATTAGATAGTACAAAAGTTTGTTGTATGGCCCACAGGTCTAAAATACTATCTGGTCTTTAAAAAAGATATTATCAGCCCTGACTTAAGAAGTTAAGAAAGCCAGGAGTATCTTACTTTAGAATATATGACAAATATACGGGTCTCTTACAAAGTAATTTTCTCTAAATTAAAAATCAAACTAACAAATTTACACCCAGCTATTTAAGAGCATATCACACATACAGAAATAAACCATTTCAAAACAAAGAATTCCACCAGAGGAAGTATGGAACAACCTCTTATCCCAACATCCTTCTTTTCCTTTCTCTTAACATCTTCCTCTTTGAATTATTCCCTTAATTTTTTTTTCTATTCTCTTAAGTCACGACCAACAGGTAACATGTATTTCTTTTACAAGAAGTAGCTTAAATATTGTTAAGACTTCATCTGAGAGGTTGGAGAATACCTAGTTTTCTTTTCTTTTCTTTTTTAAATACCACATCAGTGATTTACAAATTCAAGGTTTCAAAACAAAGCTTTAGAAATAAGTGTGTGGGCAACATGACAGTTACTATTCTTAAAATGTCTTCTAGAGTACTTGTCACAAAATAGCATTTTCAGGAAAATACAGGTAAACAAGCAAAAAAAAAGTAAATGCTACAGAAATCTCAAATATTTACTTTAATGCCATTTTCCATCTCTAACTTCAGTTTCCCAAAATAACTTACTAATTTATTTTTTAATTTACACTGAAATGGAAGAGATGTATTTCTGCATTTTCAGCACCCTCAGCACTACCAGCTGCCACAGAAAAGCTTACAAAAGCTTTAGGATTAAAGCTTCAGATTCTAAAAGAAAATAAAGGAGGAGACAGGCATTCACCGGCTTCGCCCGATGGTACTAGATTTATCTTCCAGGTGAAGAAAAAAACAGAAAGCAAGGAGAACTGAGATGCGAAGAAAAAGATACCAACATTCAGTTCACTAGGAATACCTAAAATTCTCATTAGGAAGCAAAAAGCTTTACCATTAAACGCTACCAAAGTAACAACTGGTATAAATTAATGATACATACCTCACCTCAACTCCTCTATGCTGCCACTCTTACTCTATTTTAATTACATGAAAATTTTACAAGTTATTGAGAATTTGGTAGCATCATGGTGATTTATTTTCCAACCGCCAACACTTACCTTCTGTCTTTCCATTTTTCAACATATGTACCAGCCCAGAATTTTCCATCTCTACTATCGTTTTCATGTGCTTGGAAATGAGCTCCCTCTCAACCACCTTGACAATTGGCTCTTCAGTTGACTTGTCCAGGCAGTGCATCACCCGTTCTATTTCCTCATTGATTCTAGCTTCTACTTTCTTTATATACACTGAAGCACTGTTTTCGGCTAAAAACTTCTGGCTTTCCATCTGCAATTAAGTATAATATTTTAACAGAAGCAAACAGGTTTGTACAGTATTTATCATAAGCCAAGTAAATATAAATAAGCACTAGTAACATTTTTAAAAGTTTCTTATAACATATTCAAATACTTTGAACTGTAGCCTTTAAAATATTACTCACATAAGACTAAATTAATACATTATCCTTAAGCAGTGGTTTTCAAACTTTGCCAATGTATTCCAATAATAAAAAAGCAAACACATGCCAGTGAGAGTCTAAAGCACAGAATGAAGTAACCGACTCCCAAATGAGAACGGAAAATTCTTCTTTGATTTGTTTTCATTAAAACTATGCTGAGAAAGATTCAACATATTTATCATACAATTTTGCTGAAATACTTCTTTCTGGTTACTAAAGTCTTCCTGCCACCCCACCCCCACTCATAAAGGAATACACACACAAGATACTGAAGTTTGAGAAATAGAGCCTGTAACCAACTATTAATCTTGTCTGCTAACACCAACCTTACAGATGTTTCACTAACTTACAAATATAAACACAACCAATTTAGTGTTTTTGATAAAGAATTAACAAAATATTTATGAACTGCATTAGTAATGTACAAAATTTAATGAAACTTCTCATTTCTGTTAACAAAAATTAGTTTTAATCCTAGAAAGTAATCAAGTTTCTAAGAACAGACATTAACACATCAAATACTGGTGAGACCATCTCTCCACACAATATTAAAAATACTTGTTTTATATATGTGTGCACACAATTATGACACTGTAAGTTTTTAATCTTGACAATTTTTTATTTCTATACTTAAAAAGTTAAAAACAAATGCAAAGGTCAAAAGTATCTAGAATTAGTTGCTGTATTATTAGAAAATAAAGACTGTTCCCTACATTATAAATTAATAGTTCATAAACCATGGCCCAGGGCTCACAAATGTAGGAGAGAGGCAACAAAGGTCTTACCGATAGGCTCTAAACTGATTAAAAAAAAAAAAAAAGGCAGCAGGTCTATTCTTAGTTTAAGGGTAAATGACACCAAAAATCAGTTTCATTTTTACATACATTCAATAGCTCTTAGGACTGACCTACTGAATTATCAAGTTATCATTTTGCATTCATTCATTTTTAAAAAGTGTTATTACTGTAGGAAAAACATTAGGTTAGTACTCAAACTAAACCCGTTTTGATTAACACACAAAGCTTCTACCATAAACTGCTCAGACAAATGCAGCTTTCAGGAAGGATGACTGGTTAGCATTGCCTTATAAATATTGTCACGGTCAGTCCCTGCAATCATTTCACCACAAATTGGGACTAATTTAGCTTCGCTTTTGGCAATTTACTTGGCTTTCGGTACTTCTGACCTATAATCTCCTCATCTATAGCCTTCACAACATCAGTGCACTATTTACTAGTAATCCATACTGCCAAAGCCTGAACAGGAATGATGCACAGTCTGTGAATTTATAATTAAACAATGTGTGACATATAAATAATACTAGAATGCTACGGATATTCCAAGTTCATGTTGTATAACAAAAAACTTAAAAAAATGAAAATCCAGTGTGTAAGTCCAAATGCTCTAATTTGTCTTCAATGAGTTCCTTGAGAACTCATTGAGTTCCTATGAGAAGGTGGGGTAGATGTCCTGAAAGGTAATTTTTGTACCCTCTTTGCCCTAAGAGACTCAGTGAAAAAAAAAAAAAAAAAAAAAAAAGAGTTACAATATTCAAACTATATTCAGTTAACTTTGACATCTTAAAGGAGCATTTATTTATATTTTCACTGATTACCTGAAAAAATTCTGCAGACATTTCCAAAAAAGGAGCCTCAAAATCTTCTTCATAGACTGATCGTCCTTCAAGACCTAAAATCATTAACATCTGGCAAGCATTTCTTATTGCGCCTCTGTCAAAAGAAGATAAACCTCTTAACAATTAAATTACACTGAAGATTCACGTAAAAATGCAATAAAAGGAGATAAAGACTTTCAGACCATTAATTATCAAAGTGACGAAATTACCATAAGCAACTTAACACAGGATTTGGAGTAATTTCAATTGGAAAGCTTATTTTGAATACACAATTATTTATCTCAAGTTGTTTTCATCCTGTTATAACTTAAACTTCTTCAAAGAGAATTATGTTTAAGATGTTTCTGTGTTTTTAAAAACACAAGGCCGTAAGAAGGCTGCTGAGGAAGCCGGAGTACACATCAGCAGACGTAAGTACAAGACATAACTACTATCAGCAAGTATTCACTTTTGTACTGAATGGCTTTTGGGCAATACTGACCAAGTACCAAAGATGAAGTAAAAATAACTTTTTGAGTTTTCATCTTATAACTGCTTTGAATACAGAAACAAGTCAATCCTGTGTGTTTCAAGCTACAATAACTACCATATCACAAAAACGGTATTGCAATCATGTTAAAAAAGTAGAGAATATGTGAGAAGGATGTAGTATTTTTGTCATTTTAGTCTACACTGAACAATTTTCTTCAAATAAGTTAAAAATGAAAGTTACCCAAAGCCCTTAAAAATGTTAATACACAAGAAAAAAAGAACAAAGTGGAAGCATGAAAATACATAAAAACTCCAAGGAGACAACTAAAGGCAGTTTTTCGAGAGCTGATCAGGTGTGCCTTGTTGCTGAAGCGACAAAGTTGCTGGACATAGTCCCCACACATCCCAAGGACCCATGTTTGAGATCTGGGGCTGGGGGTTGGGGGGACAACCAAGATGAACAGCCTGTACACCTTTCCTTTAAAAAAAAGTATATTCAGCTGTGCCCTTGTGGGTTAGGGAGCCACGTAAGCCCGGGGACCTGGGTTCATCACGTGGGGCCAGGGTGAACCCCAACTCCTGCAAAGGAACAGCTACATAAAGACGCTTTTCCTTCCTTTCTTAAATACTTCCTCCTTTCCTTTCTTTCCCTCTTAAAACCAACAAAATAAAAAAGTATATTAAATTAAAGCGTAGGATGGTCTCTTCCAAATGTGTAACATGATTTTAAGTTAAAATGTAGGTAACTTTGTTAAATGTGACTTAAGATTTTTTGGGAATTTTCATAATGTGGTGGAAAATCTAACTTTTTATTTATTTAAACAGAATTATAATAGTGAACTGGTTCTTAAAGACATAATGACCAAAAGCACAAACGGGAAGAGTAAAAAGATGACTTTACCGGTCCACGACTTCTCCTTTCCGCTCTCGTGCTATCATGTCCAATAGCGTTTGTCGCAGGTGATCCCGAATACAGCCATAACGCACAACTTGATCTCGAAAAATAATTAATCCCAAATTATAGACATTCTCCACATTATTTTGTTGTACATATACACGGTCCTGCAGTTAAAACAAAACCATATGAACATGAGAACAACTGTTGCACATATGAAAATAATTGCTCTTAGCTATACTGATACATGAAGTAAGATTTCAAAACTTGTCAGGTGAGAAACACTAGTATCTCCTGTATATTAAGTCAGTAAGTCTTTATAACTCATAATTGCTACTGCAAAGTCATAATATTTGTCCGTTCTCCAAACCAAGTGGGGGTGCAGGAGCCAGCGCCGCACCCAAGGAGCCGAGCAGAGAGGAGGGGAGCAGAGCTCCCCCGCCCCACCCCCCGCTGTCACACCAAGCCCAGACGTGGCTCTGCCTCTGTTAAACACTGTTCCTGCAGATGATAGTCTCTGAAGCAAAGTGAAATACAGATACAAAGGACTTAAGTTGATTGCTTGCTGGTAAACAGAAGGCCCTAGTGTTTATAACAGAATAATTAAAACACCTTCACTTACTGGTAGTCTCCTACTTCAGGTTCTTATCAGCACCACTGCAGATATTTCATTCAGCACAGCACAGACGACCCACAATTATGGACTATAAAGACCCAACTTTGTGCATTCTTTGAAAACTCCTACTTATATCCAAATATACTGAAGCAACATTTTTTAAATCACAAAAAGATTAGTAATAGAATTCCTTTCTGTGCTTAATCCCTTTGGGTGGACCTGCGAATCTCCTAAAATTATAAAATCATTATGTGAGGCTGTTCATAGCGCTCGGGGAAAATAAGAGCCCACAGCACTCACCAGATTCTTAAAGGCATCTGCAACCCAAAAATAGTTACAAACCACTGCAAACTGATCTCTGAACTTAAAAAAAAACAAAACAAAACATGAAACACGCAACACCAAACAAAGCTACCGAAGCACATAAACGAGTTTAATCGCATTAACAATACACTAAAACGGTACTGATGGACCTTTCAATAGAGTTAGCTCCGCCGGCAGCACTCTCTGCATTACTCCTCCAAGCTCAGTTGTGAGACACCCACTGCAAAGAAAGCAGCTGCTACTGGCACTGCCGCCGCTCACACGTCTACATTCTGTATCATCTTGGCACACGCGCACATTTTCCAAATTCTGACCTCAACTTGCTGAGTGAGCTCACACTTTTCACTGAGGACTTTCCCACTAAGTTCTTGGACTTCACACCTTCCATCCTCAAGATCTTAATTTCTCAGTCTCCCCTGACAACACAGCCCCCCTTCTCCTGGATGGCTCCCCTGTGTCCCAGGTACTGATGCTGCTCTGCACTCCTTGTCAACTGTCATCCCGAGTCTGGCCAACCTTTCAACATAAAGTCAGTCACAGTCAACTAAAATCGATATACATCTAATAAGCCTTTTTTTTGTAGAAATAATCACCCGTGAATTATTTGTATTTAATATTTACAATTTTGAATATAAATTTCTGTGGTACAGAGAAGTACCACATACAGAACCATTTTTGCCCAATCTAATCAAAACTAGGTGGGTAACTGAAGAACTGGTAAAAGAAAAATTTCAATGTACACATGTATACCTGCATTTCAAACATTTTAACTTAAAACATGAATGTTCCTTGAGATATCAAGACTTTAAACATGAATCTCAGAATTCAATGGTGTCTTTCTTACTAATGAATAAATGGTCTTACATTTCTACTTTGAGTTTCATTAAGATGGAGCATGAACTAGACATTTATGAAATAATCTGAATGTAAAATCCTTCTAGTTTTACAATTTCCATTCCAATCTTTCAATTACCCACCTATTCCAAAACAACATTTACCAGCTTGCCTTTCCACATCTTTTTTAATTATTCAAGTTTGCCAAAGAACAAATTCTAGTTTTTCATGTCACTTTATTAATTCAAATAATTATCAAATTATGTATTAGTAGGAAGTACAAGTGGCATAAACAGGTTTGAAAATATACAACTGACTCAGCACAAATAAAACTCAAAGGTGAAAAGCAGAATAAAGAAGACACACTGGAAAGTAGTTGAACAGCTAGAACGCGGAAGTGCTGTGAATTCTGGCAAGCCCTTTAAATCGCACCTATCCCACATACCTCGATGGGGCAACGGGGGTTAAGCTGATCTTGCAGGGCAGATCTTATATACGATACAGAAAGCTTAACACACTGTCACAAGCACAAACCTCTTTCTTTGAAAATCAACTGTCCTTAATGTAAGCTAAGAGAAATGTCCAAGAATTAAGTCAGGTTTTGGTTTGGTGAAAGGGCACTGCCTGAAAGAATTACAGAGTTAAGACATGTATAACAAAATCTGCAGTTTAATAGAGTTAGTGTGAAAGTTTTTAAATTTCCCCTTCTTTGGCTTTATATGCCATAATTTATATGCCATAAAGCCCACTGATGTTAAGAGGACCGTTCAATAATTTAAAGTATATTTCTACAGTTATGGAATCATTGCCACAATCCACTTTGAGAAGATTTCCATCAGACCTTAAAAATTCTTTGGGCCCATATGCAGTCAACTCCACTCCCAGAACCCCTGCTTTCTCTTTCTACATATTTTCTTCTCCGGACAGCATATATTTTGGAATCAGAGACCATGTAATCTTGTGTCTGACCTTTCATTAAGCATAAAGATGATATGGTTCATTAACGCTGTAACATGTATAAATATTTCATTGCTTTTTACTGCTAAGTAGTATTCCACTGTATGGAAATGTCACATTTAATACATTCATTCATCAGCTAATGGGTATTCTTGGACTGTTTCCAGTTTTTGTCTACTATGGATTGTGTTGTTATGAAAATTTGGGCATTTCACAGTGAACTTTTAAAATACACACATTCTAAGAGTGGAAATACTACTGGATGTAGAGTTCAAAATTCTTCGTACGATGGCAAGACCTACCATTAAGTCACTTTTCCACTCCAGACCTTGGGTAACAAAAAGGGCTGGAAAAGATAATCCTGAAAGCCCTAACAGGATTTCTTCTGAAGCTTAATGCTAATAAATAATGTACATATACTAGGAATCAAGGTACATGTTACTATCTCCTTAATCTTAAACACAGAGATGGTATCACTACCCAAGTAGGTGAATGAATGACCCTATGGACTTGTCTTCTATCTCAAGTCCTCAAGCAAAAAGGTACTAAGGGGTCAGTGCAGCTGATGAATTCTTCAGCTATCATGTGTAGGAAGGAAAACAGGGCTTCAGTAAAAGCAGCCCAGTAGGAATGAATACAATGAATGCTGCAGAGAGCACAAACCATCTAAATCCATGGAGGATGATGGGGATAGGGGAAAAACCTTTGCTGTAGTGTAAGAGTGAAACCCATGTTGTTTAATCTGAGACTCATGGTATGTATGATTATAATTCAATGATATATAATAGAAAACAGTTAACCCTGAAATTTAACCATAGACACAGAAAGCTAATAAATGGAGAAAGAAAAATTCAGAAACTTGAGTGTATATTTACATTAGTGATATCAGTCATTTGTATTAAATACTTGCTATGTATGATTAATTACCATTAAGCACAATGGAAAAATAAAGGCTCCACACGCACACATTCACTATATTTGTGATCTGAACACGACGCTAAAATATTTGCTGAAAGGACCTGCTAAATTTTCTGTTTATTGATTAGCACCATTCAGAAGAAATGAATTAAGCCTGTGAGTACACAAGGGCATTTTCATAATGGATTCTAATAGAAATCTCCCTTCATTAATAAAAATAGTGTGACTTATTTTGTGTACTGCAATATTAATATAGCACTAATCATTTAAGTCACCACGGAAACTTTATTTTGCCTCTCTATAATATTTAATTTAAAAAACTATTTAAAATCCCAGCTCTAGTTACCCTCTAAACAGCTAAAAGAATACAATCACAAAGTACAAACAAGATAAAGAAAATCATCCCCAAAGGGAGAAAAACTATTAAAGAATAAACCTTAAAATACTTTATAATCTCAGGCTTTGGCCAAAAAGTAGTTAGTGTGGGCGCGCCCTGGTGGCCAAGAGGTATAGTACACCTGGGAGGAGTCCCACATTCATCCCAGGGTCCAGAGAGTTCAAGACCCGGGGTTTAGTGAGCAACAAATTTCAGCAACTAAATAAAAATAAATAAATGAAAGCTCTTCCTCCTCTCTTCCTTCCTTCTGTATACCTACCCACCCTCATCCCTGCCTGTATTTCTCCTTTAAAAAAAAGTCGGTTGTGAGTACCACATTGTCATATATTGACCGAAGAGAGCTCAGCAGAGAGAGTGGCTACTTCTATTTGTCTTTTTAAGCCCAAATAAAGGAATTTTAAATATAAAGTGCTCTTAAAAACATGTCTGAAAGCCTAACATGAGTTAAAACATTAGATTTACTGAAGGGATGTACATTTCATCACTACACAGTTAAAACTACATTTTAAATAAGCATTTATGGTTCTCTTCCAAGAGTTGCTATTTTATTCGCAGGTCAAACAAACCTGCAGTGAGCAAGAACCTTCGGAGGCTAGGTGGACCCAAAAGAGAGGGAATAACCAGTGATGGGCCATCTCGTTGTTCCTGTCTTCACAGAGCTGGGGAAAAGGTTGTCTGTTTATGTATCTTTCTCTGTCAAGTTAGCTCGATAAAGCAGTTAATAAGTCTTTTGTCTGCTACACACCTACCTCACAAAGCTATTCCATTTATTTCTTCCATGTCTAGTCATGAAAGAACAGTTTTTACGAAACCAACCATCCTGCAAAGAACTATAAAAGCGAAATAAGAAGTAAAAATGTACCACCTGCTTAAAAGCATCAACTAATACAGGCAGGTTAAGTCTCTAGGGTTTGAAATAAAGAGATGGAATCTTCCTCATGATAAAGCTAAGGGAAACCCAACCAGTTAATCTTCTTCGCAAAATCTACTCAAGACCTAGGGCTCTCTGCAGTCCCAGAGAACAGCAACCTACAAGGTGCTTGGCTCTACAAAGTCACAGACATTACCATTCCCAGGACCTTATAGAAGAATTTGCCTTTTCTTCTTAACTTATAATGGCTTTGCTAGGGTATCCAAACCAAGATCTCAAAATACAGCAACATAAATATCCCTAAAGGTAACAAGACTTTTTGTGAAAAATCATAAAGCTTAAGAAAGCTAAACCTGTGCGAAGTCAATTTGTTGGGCTAAACAATTTCTTAACCGACAAATGAAGATAATACAATTAAAAAACCTCCTAATTTTGCAACAAAGTTCAAAAAAACAACTCTTACTACTTAATTTATCTACAAGAAATGGTTGGGTGAGTTTTTGACAATCACTATGTCAAAGAAAAACAACGAGGATAAAACAGTAATGACAGTAATCAAGGGGGCGGCCAGGAAAGAAATACATTTTAATTTTTTTTAGTATCACTCATATCAAGTGTGTCATTTGAACAATGTTTCTTGCAAGACTAAATAGGTATTTGGGAAGCAAAATCAGAAACACATTAAACTCATTCAATGGGTCATATTCAACTGAAAATTTAGTGCTACAAAGATATTAATGCAACAGACCATCTCAATTATAAAGGTAAGCGAGTTCCTTATAAAATTTTTGCTTCAAATATCACCAATGCAGGACTGATAATAATGCCATTAATGACCCATGGGCGGTTACTGACTAGTACTCATTTATCTACAACACCTTGCTAAACACCCACTTATGGCCGATAACGGTTATTTATGCAAAGACTATTATTAAAACTAGTAAATAGCTCTGAAAAGCGGTTTTTCAAACAAACTGTTAAGATGGTAAATCAACCTCTTAAATAATTCCTCTTTCAGTTTCACGTCCTCACAAGTAAAAGGATCGATCACTGCGCTTTCATTTAATTTTTAAAAAAGCAACAAAAATAAGAGTTAAAAATCTTTACAAATATTTACCTGGCTCATAAACTAGGTAAATCCTGAAAAATTAAACTCATTAAAAAAACACACACACACACAAACAAATGACTCTGTAAGAAGTCACTACTGTCTGTTAGAACATGTTCAAACCTGCTTTCCCAAGCTTAATCACCAGACTATCTTCTAACAAGTAATGAATTTAACAGTTTTCAAACAGGTTAACTTTCAAACCACCAGAGAAGAATTAACAAGGCCTACCACAATGATGATGGAAATAGAAACAAAATTAAAAAAAAAGGAAACTCAAAATAAAAAAAGTAACAAAAAGTTTCTAGTGAAGAATTATAGTAGAGGAAAAATATTTAATCAGATAAAAACTTTAAAAACTGCCCCAATGACTTTTCACATCGAATGCCTGACTACAGTACTGATAGGCACTGATAAAATATGAAACAGCAAAAGCTGTACAGACAGAGATTAGCATTTTCAGTTTTAACAACATTACTGGTAAAGTAACTAGATTGAAAATTTAGCTTCACCTATTATTTGTTCAAGGTCAGACTTTGTACCACTGTAAAATGGGCCCCCTAATTTCTCTCAGGGCTGTGAAAGTTTTTAAAACAATGTAGTTATTTAAAAAATAATAAATCCATTTAAAAATAATTTCCACTTACTTTCTGGATTATATCCTAAGATATGTGAGAAAGCAAAATCTTTTTCTCAAAAGTTGTGTAAATTGTACCAAATCAAAATCCAATAATTTAATCACAGGGGAAAAAAACGAACAATACTAAGAAAGAAAAAAAAGCCTATGAAAACCATACAAAAATAATGACTCATAATTTAGGAGCAATGAGATTACAAAACCTTTAGGAAAGAAAATCGATAATTAGATACAATACACAATGTAATTTAGTGGTTAAGAGCATGGATTTCAGAGTCAGACAGGCTGTTTCAATAGATGCAGCCTTAACACCTGTCTGTTTCCTCATCTGTAAAATAACATCAACCCCCAAATGCTATTTCCACAGGGTTTTTGGTGTTTTTTGTTTTCTTTTGTTTTGTTTTGAAGGAAAGGTGCAGGCAGAAGAGAAGAGGAAGAAGTATCAATTTTATTTAGTTGCTCATCTTGTTCATCATTGTGTCCACAGGACTGTATGTGGACTACACGGGCCAGAGGCTGCGGACTTAAAAAGTCAGTCACCAGGGCACACCGTATTATACCTATTCTCACTCTGGCAGTAAAAGCATTCGTTTTACTGAAATAACTCCTCTGGCAAGATCAATTATAAAGGCTGAATGAAAAAAACAAAGCTATTGCCTTACATCTATCAAGAGAGCTACTATCAAAAACAAAACAAAGAGGCGTGCCCTGGTGACCTAGCGGTTTGGTAGATAGGATGTGGCTCACATACATGGCAAGGTCCCCACGCCTCCACCGGGGGGTTCAAGACCTGGTGAGGGGGGATTGCTTTGGGTTGTGGGGCAGAACCACCAAGCTGAACTAAATAAAGTAACTTCCTCCGCTCTTTCTTCCTGCCTACCTGCTTGCCTTCATTCCTGCCCGTACACCTTTCCTCAAAACAATGGGGAAAACACACACACAAAACCTCCAGAAAATAATGTGTCTATTAAGACTGCCACTTTAGCGCAATACTACTGAGAATGTTAAATAAATGGTGCAGTTATTATGGAAAACAGTAAGGTAGTTCGTCAAAAAACAAAAAAAAAATAGAATTACCAAATGATCTATCACCTGAGGATATAAAGAATCAAAAATGGTCTTATAGAAATACTTATACATCCATGCTCACAGCAGCATTATTCAAAGTAACCAAAGGGTGGAAACAAACTAAGCTGCTAAAAAGGGAATTCCGACACAGGCTGGCACAGATGAATCTTGAGACACAACAGGGCAAATGCTGTGATTCCACTACACGAGATGGCTAAGTGGTCAAATTCATAGATGCAGAAACAACTATTATAACACAAGGAGCTAGGAGTCAGGGGGGTAGGGAGTTATTGAATGGATTTAGAGTTTTCATTTCACAAAATTACAGTTCGGGAGACGCATGGAGATGAAAAGTATGACACTATGAATATACTTAATATTACTGAACTGTAAACTTAAATGGCTATGATAATAAGTCTCATGTGTAATTCGTAACAATAAAAAATTACCAGCTGTTTTTCAGAAGCATGAAACATTATCAAAATCAACCTGATTTATAGGGCCAGGATTCTGGAGAAAAGGCTGAGATGAGTTCCACATTCACCTTCACTCCTTCTGTATTTGGAAGACTGGAAACAAGAGGCCAAGGAGACAGTTACAGGTGGGCTGGTTCTCAAGCAGCTTTGATTTACAAGGCTGAAGTCTGAAGAGGTGAAAAAATGCAAAGAACCACCAGAAATTCTGCCAGTAATTTTCACTGAGCTGTTTACTGACATCACCTAAGCATGGACCAGACACCAAAATACTGTGAAAACAGCACTGGGAGGCTAAAAAGCTGAAAAGAGAACAGTAGGTTTGCAGTGGAGAGGAGACAAAGTTGGAATTCATGGCACTGTCATGTAGAGAGCAAACTGGCTATTTCCTGTGAGTAAAGATAAGCTCTGGAAATAAAGGCAAACTAAAAATAGACCAACCTTAACAAAGATTAAAAGCCAGCACAACTGGATCATGGTGATCTGCCCTTAGGTGCCTGCCTGCCAGGAAAAAATCATAATCATCCAGACCTCCACAATGTTCATACATGATGTTGGCACAATCACCAGGCCTGTCCCTTTACCAAAACAGAACGAACACTTCAGGATCAAATTATGAAAACCAACAGGGGAGAAACACCTAAGAAGTCAAAGTATTTTAAGGCTCTAATCCAGGAAGTGCTTGGATGGCTGGAAGTATATCTATAGTAAACGGCAAGTAATAAAATCTATGGTATGATCTTTACGGTAATCACTAATAACAAAAGAAAATATAAATAACAGCTAATGGAAAGGGGGATGGGATAGTAAAATATACTTGATTCACCTAAAAGAAGGCAAGAAAAGTAGAAAAATCATTGAAACAGAAAACAAAAGAGTAGGACAAATTTAAACCTAAATATACCAAGTTACATTAAACATAAATAAAATGTTTTAATTTAAAAACAGATGGTCAGATCAGCTTAAAAAGGATGCTCCTTGTATAGTGATTACCAGTGATACACCTTAAACATAAGGGCAAAGGAAAGGATGGGAAGAAATTTGCCATGCAATCATTATAGTCAAACAAAAGCTGACATTGTTATAGCAGAGCCCAAATAAATCAGATTCTAAGACAATAAGTGTTACTTAAAAAGGATATTTCTTTAAAAAACCTAAATTTATATTCACTTTGCAACAAAATCTCAAAATTTATCAACTAAAAGGAGAAACAGATAAATCCAAAATAAAATCTGATTTTAACATCTCTCAATAGCTGACAGAACTGGCAAAGCAAAAATATCAGGCATGCCCTGGTGGCTCAGGTGTTAAGTCCACAGCTCCAGTCAGTGAAGTCTACATAAAGCCCAAGGACCTGAGTTTGAGACTAGAAACTGGGGGTTGGGTAGGGGGCAGCCAAAATTAAATAAATACATGCTTCTTCCTCCTCTCTTCTTTCCTGTCTGCTTCCTCCTTCTTAAAAAAAAAAAAAAAAAAAGTAACACCTGCCCCACCCTCCCTCACCCCAATCTTAGTAGAACAAAGGTTAAACAACTGACAAGTGTGACTACATTAAACTAAAAATTTATGGCACAGAAAAAGAAATCATCAAAGAAATGAAAAAGCAACCTCCTGAATGGGGGAAAATAGTTGCACATTATATACATAACAAGGGGTTACCATCCAAAATAGAAACTCAGGTAACTCAATAGCAAATAAACAAATAATCCAATTAAAAATGGGCAGAGGATGGGAGCAGTTATACAAAGAATACAAACAGATGGCCAATCAGTACACGAAAAGGTGCTTAACACATCACTAATCATAAGGGAAATGCAAATCAAAACTGCTAGGAGATATCACCTCACAACTGTCTGAATGACTATAATGAAAAAAAGATAAGAAATAATGAGTTTGGTGAGATCTCTAAAACAGGGAACCTTCACCTTAGGTGCACAGTGGGTGGGAATGTAAATTGATTCAGTCACAAGGAAAACAATATGGTGGCCACGCAAAAAACTAAAAATAGAAACACCACATGCTTCAGCAATTCCACTTCTGGGTATTTATCCAAAAGGGAAAATCCAGTAACTGAAAAAGTCCTATGTAACCCCATGTTTACTGCTGCTTTATTTATCATCCAGCACACAGGGCTCCGGGCACTCGCACATATGAATGCGCTTCTGTCATAAACAATATGAAATCTTGCTATCTGTGACAACATGGATAGATCTTAAAGGTATTATTCTAACTGAAATAAGTTAGTGGGGAAAAAAACACACAAATACAATAAGACCTCACATACGTGGAACCAATAAACAAAATAAACAAAAAAAGCAAGTTCACAAATACAGAGAACAGACTGGTGGATGCCAGAGGAAGGAGTACGTAAAATTGATTAGAAACGTCAAAAGGTAAAACTTCCATCCAGTTATAAAATAAATTAAGTCTTACATAAATAATGTAAACAAAATAAATAATAAAACTAAGAAAATAATTCAGTAAGCCAGAGGTATAAAAGCAGTTACTGTAATAATACTGTGCTGCACATTTGAAAATTTCTAAGGGATCTTAAAAAGTCCTCATCATAAGAAAAAAATATATAACCATATTCATAGAGAGACGTTAACTAGACTTAATGCGATCATTTTAATGAGGACAAGTATCAGGGGCGCCCTGGTGGCTCAGGTGTTGGGCCTGTGCCTGGGGAGCAGTCAGTGTGCAGCCTAGGGACTCAGGTTCTTGGTCTGGAGCAGGGGGAACAGTTAGGATAAACAACTAAATGGATGAAATGTTGCTTCCTCTTCTCTTTCTGCCTGCCTTCAGTCCTCTTTAAATTTAAAAAAAAAAAAAAAAGAGAGAGAGAGAGAGAGAGAGCGCGAGAGAGAGAGCAATAGCAAATCATTGTTATACATCTGGAAACTGTTGATTAAACATCAAAATTCTAAGTTGTGAAAGACTTGAATATGATTCATAAATCTGACCAAAGTGTTGATATGTACACAACTGCAGCCTGAAAAACTGGAACTGAAATTAAAAACCTTTCTTTAAAGTTATCATTAAAAATGACATGGCAAGCCTAGAATGGGAAGATCACATCTCATAGTATTTATATATCTTATAAAGAACTTTTATCCAGAATACACATAGAGAACTCTCAGAAATTACTATAAAAAAACCAGAAAAACTACATTTTTAAAAAAGTGGGTAAGAAAGACTTGTATGGTCTAATTTTACGTTATCTATCAATGAAAATGCTTTAAAAAATCGGATGAGGATTTCAGATTAGTGCAGTGCTAGTGCAGTATGAAGTGAACAGAGCAAATGCTAATTTTTTTTTCAGGATTCCAATGGTTTTTAAATAACCTAATGACAGGAATTTAAAGACTTAGAATGCGAATTCTTCAGTGAGGATTTTAATCGCAGACTTTAAACTAAAAATTAGAAAAGAACACAAAATACTATATAGTTCTAATCTTCTGATTGTTTACACTTGGATTATTATTATAATGAAGCTAACTCATTTTTCTTAAATTAGGCTTCAGAAACCAAGAATATCTGCTCAAACAGATGTATGTGTCATAAAACTGTCCAATGAGAGAACCTGGAAAAGGGAACCTCAGTTACATAAAAGAGTGCTTGACACATAATACACACTAATTGCATGCTTCCTGAATTAATTAATTAATCCTTATAAGCAGCTAAGTGAATGACTGTTAGCTCAATTCTGGGTAAATTATCACAAATTCTGTTAAACAGAGCCAATTAACGCATTTCCTCTGAACTGAGGTAGCACAGCAAAGTGGTGAAGATCATGAACTTTGGAATCAAAAAAGACTCGAGCTCTTAACACCAGTAACGTAGTTAAACTGTGTGATCTTGGCAGATACTGAGGCTCTGATATCAGTTTACTCATTTGTGCACCGGAGACTCAAATACTCACCCGGAAGGTCAGATATTAAAACACGTAATGCAAAGTTACAGTCATGTAATAAATGAAATTTGTTATTTTTTTCAAGGAAATAAAATCATTAATAAAAATTGTATTGCTTTCTCAAACGACTGCTAACAACTATAAAATATATTGTGAGAAATTAATAGATTAACACACTTAAAGTGCTTAAAATAATGCCTGGTGCATATGCAGGGCTCTAGAAGTGAAATGTTATTATAACCAATATTTGGTAGATTCATAGCCAACCCATGCTCTATCAACCCAATTTAAGAATTCTAAAGAAACACATCAACTTAATACTAACACACTTCCAGCTCCTGTTTTTTCCTAAATTACCATTCCCCAGACCCTAGAGGTAGCTGCTCACTTTCAGTTTTAAAATGATTTAAGGAGCTGAAAGAATTCTAGAATTTCAAAGGCTCCTCCACCAGATCGCCAACAAGCGGACTCAGGGAACAAATTATTTTATCCTATACATATATTTTACAGATAAGGAAACAAGAGTCTTATCCAGAAAGGTTAAATGACATAAGCAATTTCAGGAGAAAGCAGGAACTAAAGTGGACAACCTCTTAAAACATCATTCAAATGTCTTCCTCATCTACTCTACTTCCTTACATACAGCAGCAGTCCTCTTTAAATACAGAAGCTTCATTTCCTTTACTAGATCCAGAAAGTATGTGCTGTATTTCCAACTGCCCCGCAGGGCAATATGCTGGGCACTGTAAACACTGAATAAAAACTAGACCCCCTGAACTCAGTGTCATCAACCGCTGCACAGTGCACACACAAAAGCAGCTCACAGGTCACAGTCATCACAGTGTTTATGGTTCTAGTAAACTGTTTGAAACTGGAACTGAAATGAAAGACAAGGAAAAAATCCTAATTATCAAACGTAACACTCTTAACCTTTACAGTATTTACAAGATGCCCTGGTTTTATTTTACGTAAAAAAAGCCTAAGTACTTGGCTTTTTTGACCTAACCATATAAAGTTGCCAAGGTATTTTATTGTCCGTCACAATGTAAAATCTAGAGTCCCTATGGGGAAAAGTCTGTCTTAAAAACAGACCCTTCTTACAAAAGGAGAGTCAGTAAAAATATGTGAGGAAAGATGTGAGGCTTAATAGCCCCAAAGCCACTGAACCCTATTTTGAAAGCAGAGAACAGGCCAAGAAGATTTCTGAGTAACCTACCTGCGTTTTTCAGAATACTATTTTCAAACTTCTCTAAATGTGCAATCTAGAAATTGTAGAGAAGAAATGTTTGGGGCGGGGGGGTATTTTTGGAGGGGAGGGGGATCTAAAAGCATCAAAACCTACAGGAGAAAATGCAGACTACAAACCCCACCGTCTCAAGCTCTTGCCCTCCCTTCTGGTCTCCACACACATCCTTGGTAGTAACTTCAGAAAGAAGGTAGTCACGGTTCTCAACTCAGGTCTTTGACATCTGGTAACTGCAATATTCATACTAATGACCAATCTGCCACACTCCCTACAGCTGCCTGTATTTTCAATCTTCCATTTTGTTAGGACTCCCTTTAGTCACACACTGATAAGGGCAAACCTTGAACCTCATCACTAGAGGACATCAAATATCACCAACACTAAAGAGATTCAGGTGGCCAGGGCTGCTGATCTATGCTCTAGGTCCTTGTGATCCACCTGCCTACTGAATAGTACATTCAGACATTTCAGTAATTCTACCATCTTAGAATTCTCCCCCGTATCCAACACAGCAAACTCTTATCTATGAATTTTCCTTATTTGGGACATTCTTTTCTGATATTTCTAAGTACCCTTGGGAAAAGTGTACAAAGTCTGCTGACTGACTTCACTATACAAAATTTGTGCAACTCACCTATATTTTCCCCTAATGATTACAGATGATCCACTGATTTATAGACAGCTAACCCCAACTCTGGGGCGATTCCAAACTTTTTCATGTTAGTATCCTACTGTCACTGAACAAGTGACCAGAAATGTAGGAGCTTATTTATTCTACAGTTCTGGAGTTCAGAAGACTGAAGTCTGCTTTACTGAACTCAAGTCACGTTATACTGGCAGGGCTGGTTCCTTCTGGAGGCAATACGAAGGGATTCTATTTTCTTGCCTTTTCCAGCTTTTAGTGGCCACTAACATTCCTTATCTATACAACAGCCCCCCCTCCATCTTCAAAGCATACTGCTTCCATCTTTGCCTCTGCCATGACATCACCTTCTCCTGTGATCCTCCTTCAATCCTTCTATCAGGACTCCATGATTCCACTGGGTCCAACGGAATAACCTAGGAAAATCACCTGTCTCAAATCATTAATCACACCGGCAATGATTTTTGTTTTTCTCTCGTCTTTTCTGCTGTATAAGGAAGTGACCTAAGTTCCAGAGATTAGTCATGGACATGGGGGGGGGGGGTCGCAGGCGGTGTTCATTATCCAGCCTGCCATACTCCTCAACATTTCCCATCCCTGTCACCATAATTTGCCTTCTACTTTACTAGGAGACTAAGAACATTAGCCGAGAGTGCCTCAGCTTCTTTCTTCTTTACAAAATTGGTGCTATATTCTACCTCTTTAACTATACCAGAAGACTTTTCAAAGCTCAAAGAAGCAGTGACTTCTTATCTGGGTTAAGTCTCTCCCATGCCTTTGATTTTATAGCTCCTAATTTTTAGGGATAAGCTGTAATACTACAGTTATCTTTGCAGTTTGTAAAAATGTCTGGAGATAGACAAATTCAAGTAAAAACATGAAAATATCTTTGAAATTTCCAGTTTTATGCAGAAAATTTTGCTGTAACTTCTACTAATCTTGTTATCAAGATGGGAAATGATTTTAATATTAATCCTAATTTCCTCAAAGTAGTCTACAGAACACTATTTATATATTTAATTTCCTCATGACACTGTATTCATCTTAAAGAGAAAAAGGAACGATTAATTTATACTTATGGATTATATCACTGAGCTATTACATAATGTCTATTATAACAAACTCTCTCCATAAGATACTCAAATCTTCCCTCACCATTGCACTTCTGAACACCTACAACAGAGAATTAAACTTTTACTAAGCAGCTCACACATTAACGATTTTAATGAAAGAATAAACTAAATCTAACACATTTAAGTCAATTACAGACTAATGCCTTCAGGGGTCAAACAGGTAATACAACTGTAGAATATTAGGAAGGAGTGGCATGGCAGAAATTAGAGGTCACGTGTTTGATCTACAGACATGTACACTTTTCCTTTTGAAACAATGAACAGCAAAGAGAGAAATTTTGGCCAATGGCTGCTTTCATGTAATCAGTGACTTCATTTTCACTTTGAGAGTCACTGTGTCACATGGTATCTATAAACTGAGGCTCATGGATGACATTTTAGACAAGACACCTCCTTGTTAAAGAGTAAAACTCAGCTCTCTGCGGAGGCGTTAAGTGGGCAGGCAGTGAAGCATCCTCTCGCCTTGAGCCTGAGATACAAAATTCTAAAACGTAGAGTCAGTTTTCCTAAGAATCTATCTAAACTCCAAGAAGGTATAACCAGTACACCCCCAAGAGGTACATATATTCTACCAAGCAAGCAATTCCACCTTAGAAGTCTGCAAAGAGGGTAAAAATCTTCTAAAGTAATGTAGATATCAACAGAAAAAACTTTTTAATTTTTGAAAAATGACAGCATTTATTTATCTTGACTGAACTACTAGCTCCAAAGGTACGTCTTTGTTAAAAAATAATTTTGCACACTTTAATGTTTATAAAATTTATCTTATTTTTGAAAAACATTTAATTAAGCCCAGAATACTACACATAAAAAGGCCAAAAAAAGGGGAAGAATATAGAAAATGAAATTATTCTAATCTGTAGAATGCAAAGATATCTCCATCAACATTTCTGAATCTAAAATAGCATATTTTAAAGCATTTGGAAAAACCGTGATCTCAAAAAAGAATCTATGAATCATTCAATCAACATCTATGTGAATGCCCAGCTTGTGCACAGAGTTGACGGGGTGCTGGAAACAGCAGTGCCACAAACACTCTTTAGTGGGGAAATGAGGTAATGAACAGCTGTCAGTAATTGTGATAAATGCTGCAAAGAAACAGTACCTGCTAGGATGAGACCCACTGCACCAACTGGCAGTAAAGGGCATGGGCCAGAGGAGCTTACCAGGATTTAAAGCTAAGACTTGAAGGATTAGCAGAAGCAAGTCACATAAGAGAGAAAACATTCTCAAAACATTTCCGGATAGAAGGTACATTCTAAGATGAGAGAAAGGGTTTCACAGGGCATGAAACGTGGTCACGTGCTTTAAAATAATGATGCTAGGAGCAATACAGAAGACAGGCTACCTATTGGATCCTCCAAGAGAGAAGAGAGGTGCTCTGGTCTGGAGTAGTAGATGCAGTGAGAGAGGGAGAAGAAACGGACAAGAGTGATTTGCAGGTTTCTGTGAATGACAAAAATGGAAGATGATGATTATGCTCATTTGGAAATATCAAATTGCACCTTTCAGTACCTTTTAGACAATAAAGGGAGTCATCAACTAGACAAATGCATATGAGTCTGAAATCTCAGAGAACGAGGCTAGAGATAAACCTGGGGGCTCATCTACAGAGGCACTAATCGCAGCTCTAGCAGTGAATGAGGCACACCAGCAGAAGCGGGAATAGCTGAGAAGACATCGTCATAAAGTGGAGATATACCAAGGAGTCCTTTTGTCATGGAAATTAAGGACCCAAAGAAAAGTCAACGATGGCAAATGCTGCTGCGGAGAATTAAGGAGAATGAAGGCTGGCAGACTTATGCCTTCAGAGATGCAGATATCTTGGTGATCGTGATCCTATTAAGAGCAAGATGAAACAGAATAAAGCAGAAGTTTAGCTGGAATATAGCCAACATGAAGGAAAGATAAGGGAGAGGGCAAGTGTCAACATTTCTTATGACACGTATAGCTCTGAAGAGCAACGAGAGACACAGGAAGGCAGTGCAGGAACACAACAAAAAGGTAGTGGGATTTTATTCTGAGGATGTGCGTAGCCTGACGTGTCTTAATGCTGATGAGTCAAATCCAGTAAAAAGGCAGACCCTGAAAATGCTCCTGTTTCTGACAAAGGAAAAGGGGCTGAGATTCTTATCATGGTGGAGAGCTATGTACAGGAGAGAAAAAACACTGGACTCCATTAAAACAGGAGGAAGCAGGAAAACACAAAGAGGAGACAATACAGAAGTGCAGATCCAGTGTCAAGAAGTGAACTGTTTCCACTTGACGCTTTCTCTTTTCTGGAAGAAGTTAAAGACAGATTGCTTGTAACGAGCGAGGGGACCAGCAGGAGAGCTGGAGGTCTGAAGGGGAAGTGTTTCAAAGTGGTGGAAAGATCTGACTAGACAGAATGAGACTGCTGAGCAGTGTGGAAGGTTGACTACAGACCTGTGACAACGGACAGGCAGCAGCACTGATTTTCTCTAGCAGAAAATAGGAAAACAAAGTTGCTGCGTTTACCTGGGATTTTGACACTACCAAATGGGCCTGATGAAAGGATGAAGGGACAAGAAATGCTAAAATCAGTTCGTCTTTACTGAGCACGGTCATAGGGACCCCCTGTTAGTACTTTACATGCATAAGCCTTATGGCTAACTATCCCAATCGGTACAACTATTGCTTTCATTTTATAAATATGGAAGTTAGTAGTAGTTTGACAATGGTTACATAAAACTCAGCATCCAAAGTCCAATTTGCATTTGGAACCCAAATGAACTCAAAAACAAGAAGGAACTGAAATAAAACAGAAATGTAAATACATGATATAAGAGTAAATGTGTGTATAATTTAAAAATATTTTCTATCAACTACATAGTGTTGGCATTTCAGACTCACCAAATTCAGAACCTGAGAACAGCAGTAACCTAACTTACCCCAGACACTGTTTTCATGTGCTATCTCATTATCTCGAAATGTCAACACAAGATAAACCTACATCCTGAGGAGGAAAATGAGCCTCAGAAGGATTACATAATTTGGTAAGCCTTTTATCAAAACTCTGAAAAAAATGTAGTCTCTCCCTGGCCCTCTTGCCACTAAGCCCTACAACAAAGTCAGGGGTAAGAGGAGAATAAAAAACCTGCAGCTGCTTACTCTCACTGGAAATTGTTTCTAACATTGCTTTATTCTCTTCAGTAACAGAAACTAGGACAAGGTCTCATCACTTCATTCCAACTAGAAATCAAAGCAAAAGAAAACGAAAATTTGGAGAGTAAAACTTTAGAAGAAAATCAGTGGGTTCTCTTTCCAAACATAAACATTGAAGTAACAAGGCGAGTCATAAGCTTGCTGATTTTGCAGTGACACGATAATAATTAAGCTTGATGAATCTAGCTTCATTCTATAATCACACTATGTTAAAAAAATCTGATAATCCCTAAATCTACTAAAATCTAAAATCTTCCTAAAATCTGCTAAATAACTTTGCTCGTCAAGTTTCCCAAGTCAAGTTTCCCAAACGATCTTGCTGAACAAGGTATTTTTCTTGACTGACAGAAAACAGTAATAGGTGAAAATGAAATACACACACATAAATATATATATGAAGAAATATAGGCGAGGTGGCAGAGTATAATTATTACAAAGCTATTTCATGCCACACATGCCATTGAAGATTTAAAGTTACTGTTTTATAAACATGTAAGAGAATCTTGAGTCATCATTTCTCATGACATTCAACCGTCTCTACACTCAAGAGACATTAAGTATAGGGTTTTTCATAATTTTGGAACCACATGTGCTAGATATTGAGGGAAAGTTATCTTTCCTTTCCAGTCTTCCATACTAATCATTTGATACATATATAAACAATTAAGATTTCACTCACATGTAAGTCAATGCCCTTGCAAAGGAAACTTTTTTAAAAAGCACATTCCACACAGACATGTGCCATCCACCTAAACGTACCGGAAACAAACTTCTGAAATCCCTAACTTCCTCGAGACAACACAAAAAGGCTCTACTTACCATATACATAAGTATGTCTCTAATCATCACCATAGCTGTTTGATGATCATTCCAAGCTTGATTTAGCGTTTGAAGAAAGTTGTTATTCAATGAATTTAGTACATCTTCTCGAACCTATTAACAGAAGAGTTCATTAGTTTATTTATGCACATATACATATGCATGTGCTCACATGTATGTATACATGCACATATCTGTTCAACAAAAATAATAAAGTGCAATCTTCCATTTCAAATCAAAGATAAATGCTACAGGTCAGTAGAGATATTTTAAACTAAAATGTAACTTATACACAACTGACTACCAAATGTGTTATGTACATACAGTCCAGACCTATCTCTTGACCTCCAGAATCTTAAAAAAACGTCCTGAGCAGTTCTCAGTGACTGAACAGGACAGTCAGAATAAAATCCTAAATATTTATGATGAACTACATGGGCAACTAGAACTGGCCCCAGGCTACTGCTCCAACTGAATTCCCTCCTAACTCTGCTTCCTCACTTTTGACGAGTAGCTAAAAATACTGATTTTGGAGTCAAACTACCCAGGTTGGAATTCCAGTTCCCTAACCAGCAGTGTGACCTTGAGTAAATTACTTAATTTCGGCCTCAATTTCCTTGTATGTGAAATAGTGCCTGCTTTGTAGGACCGCTGTAAGGACTGAACCAACACTGGCACACTTAGAACGGTGCCCAGCACTTGGCAGACACTCAGCGAGCACGAACTGCTGACTCAGTGGGCTCCAGAGACAGTGGAGCCACAGACAGCAAAGGCGCCCCGCCCCGCCCTTTCTTCTGCTTTGATTCCCAGAGTTCCTTCTACCTGCTCATTTCACCCCCAAGAAGTCTTTCCTGACCCCTCACTTCAGACAACTGGAATCTCTACCCCTTTCCCCTACACTACAGTCTGCCGCCCCACAGTGTCATCTCTATCTACTACATGACATGTATCTGTTTGGTGTTTCGCCCACTAAAATGCAAGCTCCGTGAAGCAAAGATTCTTTTTTCAATAAGCGCCTCACACACCTAGAAAAGTGCGTGGCAGAGAAAAGACCCTTTATTTCGTCCTCACCCTCCAATACCATGATTCACTTCCAACATGGCAAGTTCTTTCAGGATCTGCCTCTGTATACAGAGTTGCCCTGAAATGTCTTCCGAATGCCATCTTGGTAAGACTTCGCGAATCCCTTACTACAGTCCGCAAGCACACTACTGCCACCTTCTCCAGGAAAAAGTTACTGACCACTGTTGTGTCCCGCTACACTATCAGTTCAATGGAAAGACTATATGACTAAAAAACAAGAGTATGGACTCCAGTTCCAGCTCCAGCGTGAAGTAGTGCACTTATCCTCTAAGTTCCTACAATTCCTTGGGACTATTTTGCCAAATCTACCACAAATTCACGGTCCAGTTCAACTCTCAATAATTCCAGACTAAAAAGACGTGATCTTTTTTTCCATATAACCTTTACCACAGATCACCTGCAGTAGCAGTTAAGTTTTTTCAGGTGGGGAGAAGTCAATGGTACCTTTCTTTTGAGAAATAAAGTAATGTACATGTTGAGGTATATAGATATCTATAAACTCAAATTATAGATATAAATAAAATATCGTTGTAAATTAGCTCTTGCTTGAACAAGTGGATGGAAATGCCAAAGACTCAAAGAAAATACATTTAACACACTACTCCCAATAAATGGAAGTTTGAATTGAGAAAACGGAATCTAATTTTTTAAGCATATATGAGATTTTTGTGATAGAATAAAATATCTCTTCTACTAAGTCTACTGTATGAAAACCACTAGTCTATGTCAGGTAATTCTAATTTTATTCTATATTAATCTTTCACTCACAAGACTAAGTTCCTAGACTTCAAGATATAGCACCCAGAAACTACTCCATAAATATGCTGACTATATCAAAAGTGACAAATATCCATGTTAGTGCACAGCAATGTTATATAAATACTTTAATGCAAAGTGGATACCGTGCGATTTATTTCAACTCAAGTCTAGCACTTGTCACATGCAAATTCCCAAAGTAACTAAAACAGCAAATTGAAAATGTGCCTGTTTGCAATTTGTTGCAAAATTCCTCAGTAAGTTTCACCCAATCACTAAAATTTGAGTATCAATTAAGTCAAAATCATGAAAATACTGGAGAAACTGTACTAAATAACAATAAAATTATATGACCTACACACCAGAATATCAAGTCAGCCAATTTTTCTTTAGGACTTAAAACTTCTGATACACCTTTGTTATAAAATTAACTTGTGTTAACTGCATTAATGTCACCCTGACTTTGAAACACAAGGTTCTTGGCATATTTGTTGAGTAAATGAAAAACTGATGAATTAAACAAAAAAGTTACAAAATATTTTTCTAAAATCACTGATATATACACTTTAAAATACATCAACAAGTATTTATAAAGTACTTTATATATTTTTTACTTGCCTTTTAACAAAATGAAATCAGGTAGCACTGTTCATAACACTGCTTCATTTACATCATGCCTCAAAAAATTCTGATAAATACTAAGTGTATTTTACTAGAAAAGAGCTATTAAAAATTGTTACAATTTTGAAAGCTCACAGATACAAAGATGTTATTACTGAAAGAAAAAATGTCTGATACATTTGCTACACTTGCCTCTTAAGTATTTACATCACTTGATGAGCAAAAAAAACTTCTGCCAAAAGTGTGCAAGAAAAATACCTTTGCAAAATCTGCAAAGTGAACGGATGTTTTTTCAAATATACACATTACAATGGCAGGAGACAAAGATCTAACTTTGTGAATACTACGGTTAAGTTTTTTAAGAGCTAAGTAGGCATATAAACTAAAATACGCATTAAGTGAAAAAATTATAACCTTTATATTTACACTTTTATACAAAAAACTGGAATAAGAGTGTGAGCACAGCATGTACGTGTAGGCAACATACACAGTTATTATTCGCTTTTACACCAACAAAGGCAATGGAAAGAAACCAAAGGGGCCTGCAAATCAAGTACAACCATTATTACCTAAGAAAACCTACATTCAGGCTATTCAGATGAAAAGTTGCAATGTGAAGGGTGAGACCAGGAAGAACAAGTACGCAAGCTGATAAAAGTATGTGGCCAGCAAAGACAAAGAGGTTAAAATGAGAAAATGAAAATGGGTGGCTTGCATGGTGCTTAGCCTTGCAAAGGATACAGCAGCAAGGACACTAGTTTACAACACATCATGAATCTGGCAGAGAATTAGAATCACTTGAAGAGCAATGGATTTCAATCAAGAGAAAGATAAAATGAGACAAAGACTGGGAGAAAAGTATTTTAAAAAAAAGACAAATCTGACAAAGGACTGCTACCCAAAATGTACAAAGAATTCATAAAACAGCAGGAAGAAAACAGACCCAAAAAAAAAAAAACTAGCAAAAGACCTAGATACCTCACCAAAAAAAATACAGATGGAAAATAAGCATATGAAAAGACGTTCAACATCTGTTCACTAAGGAACTTAAAGTTGAAACAATGGGATAGGACTAGGCCTGTATTAGAATGGCCAAAATCCAAAACACCCACAAGATTTACTGCTGGCAAGGATGCAGACAAACAGGCACTCCCATTCATTGCTGGTGGGAATGCAAAATGGTAGAGCTACTTTGGAAGACAGTCTGGCAGTTTCTTGTAAAACTAAATATACTTTTAACATATGATCCAGCAATAATTCTCCCTTGTATAAACACCAAAGGGTTAACAACTTATGTCCACACAACCCCATCCTCACAGATGTTTACAGCAGTTTTATTCATAACTGTCAAAACTGAAACAACCAAGATGTCTTTCACCAGGTGAAATAAACTGTGGTGTATCCAGACAATGGAATATTACTCATCACTAAAAAGAAGTGACCTATAAAAGACATGGAGGAACTTTAAGCGCATATTACTAAGTGAAAGAAGTCACAAACTATTACAGGATTTTAACCATATGGCACTGTGGAAAAGGCAAAACTAAGGAAACTAAAAAGATCAGTGGTTGCCAGGGCTTAGGGTGGAGGGAGAGATGGAAGAGGCAGAGCAGTGTGTTTTTAGGGCACTGAAACAACTCTATATGACACTATAAAAGTAGATACATTCTATTATATACATTGGGCAAAAATCCATAGAATGGACCACACACCAAGAGGGACCCTAATGCAAATTATGGACTTTGGGTGACAATGATGTGTCAATGTGGGTTCACCAACTGTAACAAATGTGCCATTCCTGTGTGGGTTATTGATAGTGGGGGAAGCCGTGTCTGTGTGGGGACAGGGAATTTATGTAAAATCTTTGTACCTTCTGATCAATTTTGCTGTGAATACAGAACTGCTGTTTTTATTTAAAAAATAAAAAGATTTGGGGACCCACCAAAGATCTTAAAGAACTGTTTTTTCTAAACCTACTGAGTATTTGCTTTACTCTCCCTGCCATGTTTTGCTTTATGTATTTTAAGATTAAGCTACTAGCTGCATACAAATTGGATTGTTACATCTTCCTCATGAATTAAACCTTTTATTTTTTAAATAAAATATATTTCTTGTTTAAGAAAAAAATCTACCCAAGTGATTCTGATACAACAGCCCAGACAAGAAAACTACTGGCTTGAAAAGGCTACACTAACCATTTCTGTTCCTCCCTCTGCAGAATTTGTCAGTATGAATGCTTTTATATGATTGTATTAATTCAGATGCAATTCTGAGTCCTGTATTTTCTTTAAAAAAAAAAGAAAAGGTGCAAGTGGGAATGAAGGCAAGTAGGTAGGCAGGCAGGAACCGAGAGGAGGAAAAAGCACTTTATCTAGGTGGTCATCTTGGTTATTCCCCCAGGCCCTAGGTCTTGAACCTGAGTCTTGATTTAAAGTCATAATTAACACAACATCAACTTTTGCTTTTGAAGAAAAATACCTAGCATTTCTAAAGCACCATAGTTAACTTAAAGGGAAGATAATAACATAATGAAACATCATTTTAAGCAACTTCCTACTTAATAAAAAAAGCATGATTAGAAAAACAAATAAACTGGTGCGCCCTGATGTCCTACAAGATAAGGCCTGTGGACATAGTCCATATACATTCCAAGGACCCAGGTTTGAGACGGTAGAGGGGAAAAGATGAACAAAACAAAATGCTTCTTTCTTCCTCTCTTGCTGCCTGCCTGCACCTATCTTCAAAAAAAAAATTTTTTTTTGTTTTAAAGGAAAGGTGCAGGTAGGAATAAAGGTGAGTAGGCAGTCAAGCAGCAAGAAGAATTTTATTCTTTTTACTTAGTTGTTCATCTTGGGGTTATGATGCAAATTCACGAGTGGCTAGGATAAAATACAATGGCGATTTTCAGGGTTTGACAAAGATTCAGAGCAACTAGAACTCCCATACACTGCTAGTGGTTACTCAAAATGGTAACGCCCCTCCGCCCCAGAGAAAAAGAGTTTGCTGCTATCAAGAAATCCCACTCTCAGGTATTTATCCTAGAGAAATGAAAACATATTCACACAAAAATCGGTACAGAAGCTCTATTCATAGCCACAAGGAAATGTATATAATCCAAATGGGTAATAAGCAAACTGTGGTGTCATAGAGCAGAATATCACTCAACAATGAAAAAGAACTATTGATACATACTATACCTAGGCTAGATCTCAAATGATGCTGAATGAAAGTCTGCAAAGATTACAAATTGATTTCATTAATATGTCATTCCTGAGAAAACAAAACTATCGTGACAGAAGCCAGATCTGTGGTTTCCAAGTATTAGGAATGGGAAGAAGGTGCAACTATAAAAGGAAAAGCTTTCTGGGGTGAAGAAATGATCTACACTGATCATGATAATGGTTACTGATTCTACAAAACGCTAAAATTCAGAGAAATGTACATGAACATAAGAGGCTAATTTTATTGTATAATGAATTTTTAAACTTGCAGTAATTATGATTCTCAAGTTCCTGTTTCATTATTACATCATAACATCCACTGAAAAAGAAACAAGTCCCAAACAATGAAATTATTATTTTGACTATGTCAACATTATGAACTCTGCAATAATTCAAATAGGCACACTGCATTCTTCATTTCTGTGAACATAGCTTTTTCCAGTTCTTTTCAGTAGATCCTTAGCAAAATTTACTGAGGAGGAAGACGGAGAGGACAGCAGAAGAGGCCAGCAGACGGAGCATGGCTACAAGTTCTCAGCATCTTTGCAGATTATTAAGGAGGCTGAGGCTGAGCAAGCAGCTGCTGGCTGACTGGAATGAAGGACATTAATCCCAACCCTCTAGCACAAACACACACACTATCATTAATTAAAATATTTTCACCCTCTAATACCTGGGGCAAAATTCCAGTCAGCCAATCTTAATTAAATGTCTAGGTAACACAAAGAAACTCATCAACTAAAACTAATTATAAAGATTTTAGTTGGAAAGTTGACTGAAAATAGAAGTGAGCCATATAATGTGATGATATGGATTACTGAAAAGTAACGACTTCCTTCTTAAAATGTCTTAAAACTCAAAATAATACTTAATCCAAAAACAGACAAATCCCTAAGAAATTTGTATTTAGGAAATACACACAATGAGTTACAATGTATAATGGGACACGAATAAAACAGAAAACATGTTAATTATACAAACACTAAAAAAAATCACAGACGTTCAACAATCCTAAAAAGTGTGACATGCTGGAAATCTGTAGTATTTTAACATTCATCTAGGAGCTAAACAATCAAATTAGTATATGTAGACAAGAGCCAAGGGCAGTTACTAATGGGACCTTGACGTCTGGTTGGTCCAGATCTCCTCTGACCTATAATAGGACAGGAGATGCCTAGATGAGGGGCTTGCATGCCATGCTCCACGGAGCTGTTTCTCAGTACCACTGCAGGGCAAGCTGTTTACCCTGATTAAACATCACTTATATTGCTTTTGTAGGATTTAAAAAGTGGGGTTTCCCCTGTTTTAAAATAATCCATGTCACTGAATATATGCTAAAGTACTTTCCTGGCTCTAAACCCTGAAACATATTGCCTGTTTCATCCGATGAAACTAGAGTATTTACATAAACATGCAACATTTACCAAGATCAAAAATAGCATTCAAATGTTCGCTGAAAACATCTGAATCTTTTCAGAGTTCTGCAAATGTGATCTGGGGGCTTGGGACTTTACAAATTTTACCAGTTAAGCAAATCCTATTTTTCAAGGGCATGCCATTAAAGAATTATTCCTGAAGATCTCAAAAACCATTGAGATCTTCACTTCATCACACAACAGAGTGATCAGATGTACGCCTCCCAGGGAAAGTGGCTTACTACAAGAAGTGAATCTCAACAGGAGACAAGCCACAGATGATAGAGGTCATCTCTCTGAATCTGACCAAGAAGTATGAAAGAGCCCTGGCGCTCTCCCCTTCCCTAGAACTCCTGATTGAAAGATGAAAGACACAGTGCAGTGTTTTGCCATTTTTATGTAATAATCACACAGCGGCAGCTGAGGAGCAGTGATGCTGAAAAATCAGTTTACCTGATTCAAATTCCAGTTACCGCACTCAGTAGATACATGATCTTGAGCAATTTACCCTTCATTTTTAAAGTATCAATTTCCACTTGATTCTTCCTTCCTCTAAAGAAATTTCTCCAACTGGAGGAATTTACTTCATACTTTTGAGGAGTCTGTAATACATTTGTATATTCAATGTAAATTTAGTGGATAGATGCTGCTGTGTAATACATAAAAAAGCACCTTTATGATTTCAAAGCAAGCCTCTTTAAACAGAATTAATCTTAATTGTTCTGGTTATAATCACTAACTTTTAGAATAAAGGTGACAATCTTGATCAAAGAAATCATACTCGTATCATTAATAAAACAGTTACTACAGAGAAAACCTGACTGCTGCCAAAATTTTCTCTAAGTAATTTTACTAATACGTAGTTAGAAATACACGCTTTTAATGTTTAAGCTTTTCACAAAGAACACAGTACTTGTAATTCCAGTATCAAATTCATTCCTACTGGCAAATTCCCTCCCTATCACTCATTTTAAGTGTCTAAAATAAAGCTCTAAATTCAAAAGAATATGTAAAAATCTTTTCTAAAACTGAGAATTCAAATGTTTAATGACTGCTTCCAACAAGCAAAGCAGGGTGCTAAGCTAAGCATTGTGGAAAACAAGGAGCATTCTGCCACTTTACAATTTCCATTGGGAGGGGAGAAAAGAGGAGTTTAATATTAGCATGCCTATGACCTCAATACAAAGCAGAATACAATGAATAGCACTGGCAGGTCAAGAGGTTCAAAGCAGGGGCACACAGTGGGAATTAGGACAACACATTCTCATACACAAAGAAAATCTGTTACAAGTTAAAGCAAATAATCTAAATTTGGCACTTTAAAAAGTGCACCCTTAACTTAAATATTATTTTTAACTTTTTAAAAAATAACACACTTTAGAAAATTAGCATTTCTCTATGAATACAAAGCAATGCCATGAAAAATGGTAGCTTTTACCTACTGGTTGGGAAGAAAAGAGAAAGAGCATACCACAGAAGGACAATGCGAAGTATCATTTGTAAAGTACTCCACTGCCAATGTTTAATTAAGACAGTGAGAGATAAATTAAAAGTCATTACAGCATTAGTACCATAGCTAAAACTTTAAACAGGGACACTGACAGACTAAGCAGTAAAACAGACACAAAGCAGGGCAAAAAATGGCAATTAATCCTTATGGTCTCTGGCTCCCAACAGACCCACAAACTCCGATCAAAAAAATGAGTAATACAACCAAGAAAGCACACTGTGCTTTTAAATGGTATGGTGCACAGTGTTTAAACAACTGTTAGTGTAACTTGGGTAGAAGCACTACTCCACATACAGAAGAAGGAGAAGGCAAAGCAGATCTTAGAGTTCATGGATCTAACCATGATGGCTTCCACTTGACTGCTGGGATTATTCTCAGAGATTCCTTTCAACAGACCATTATTGAGTGTCAACTATATGAAGAAGGGACATAAAGATGAATGAATGAAACAGGTCCTAGCTTGTTCATTCACTCACCAGAAAATACAACAGAAAACAAGATAGAGCGGGGTACATGCCTTCACAATAAGTATATTCTGCCAAACAATCTTAAGCTGATATTTAACACCGGTGAACTTGCCTTAAATAGCTTTAAATCTGGCTCTTCTCCAACACCGTTCGTTTGTCTTTCAATTCTTTCAAATAGAAGCTGCTCATTTGTCTCCTCTGGCCCTCATCTCCCATAGTTGTCATCTCTCTGCTGACTCTCTAATAATCCCTCTTCCCCGTCTATCCCTAATACTCTCTTTTTGGGATTACCCTATTCATATTCAAATCACTCTCCCATATCATATTTAATTAAAAGTTGGTACACCAGCTCAGAGCCTTCCTCTTCTTTCTGATTCATCACACTAAGCAACTCAAGTATTTAATGTAATGATTTAAGTTTCTTCCAACAGCTTTGAGAGGGAAAACACAATGTGAAAAGATGGCAGGAGAACAAAAGATAAATCACAATGAGGCACCGAAAATGGCACTTCTACTAAACCTTTTACTCCAGTGTCACCATTTTGTGCACTTTTTGAAGACTGAAAACCAGTATCCTGGTGCACCCCTGGTGGCCTAGGGGTGAGGTCCACAGTCTCTGGCTGGCATAGTCTGCACACACCCCAAGGATCTGGGAACAACACGATAAACAACTAAAAAAAATGCTTCTTCTTCCTCTCTTTCTGCCTGCTTATTTGCCTTCATTCCCGCCTGCAAATTTCCTTTAATTAAACAAGTAACAAACCTCCCACCATCCAAAGAATTAAGTCAAAAATCCCCAAATGTTTTTCAAAATCTAGTCCAACTAGCATCACTACTCTCATTTCCTTTAAATACACCTGAAGTCCTTTATGTTCTACCTACATTGATCTACCTGTTCATATCTAGCCATTTTTAACTCATGTCATTTTTCATGAGAACGTATTTCACCTTTGTTCATATGATGAATCTTTAACAATCCTTTAAAGGACCATCAGAAGTGACCTCCTCTTCCTATCTTGCCCTGAAATCCCCCTTAAATCTGATTGCCACACTAAAATTGGGAGTTTCTTGCTGAGAGGAATGGTATGATGTCTTTTTTTTTTTTTTTTTAGGAGGGGAGGAAAACACCAGAGAGACTCAGTATTTGTGGGCCTCTCAACTGATTCTGTCCCGGCTAATGAAAATCTAATACTCGAGTGTTTCTATCAATTATCAATGTTCCTCATAATTCACTAAGGCATAAATGCCATTTAAAAAGTTTCTCTATATGCAATTACCTTTGCCTAGAAAAGAAAAAGCTTTATGCTATAACAAAAGCAGAGATCATAAAGAGCTAAGTCTCTTTAACTGTCCTACAAAATAGTCCAGAGCTTGCCATAAAATTATCAACTTCATTTCCACATGCAGTTAGTTCTCTTGACATAAACATCTTAATTTACCTAAATATTTAAATATTTAATATTTGAAACTGGCTCCTCTCATTCCCCCTCTAAAAATAGGGAGAAAAATTAACGTTGAAAAGTAATTTACATAGACATCACTTTCAGCAAATGAGATCCAGCATACAAATAACAGCACATTATTCTACAAAAAGAGCCTTCAATTTACTAAAAATTTCAAACAAGAATGTTACTCAAAAGTTGAAGCTCTTTAAGACTTTAATAGTTCTACCAAAAATCAAAGCACTGAGAACTGATCAGGATTCCAAGGCATAGTTCTAAGTATGTGAAGTCAAAACAAATCCTAAGAAGGCAGGAAGGGGTCTTGAGACAACAGAGATGCCATGAGGTCAGTCTGGTGGATAAAAGGTCCTCAGCAGGTACTTTGCGGAAGGAACGAAAAGAGCAGGATGAAGCTATTCTATTGCCTTCTTCCTCTCAAGAGAGAGATTTGAAGAACAGGATATATGGATAGCAAGACTCTGAAAACTCCAGTTCTTTTTAATAAACTGTTTCCAATACAATAATTCAAAATTTTGTTGAACTGTTTTCCTAATAGAAAATAAACTTTCAAAGTGCAAAAATTATATTACATAAGCTCATTTATGAAGCTGTCATATTATTCAATTATTATTATAGAATGATAATTTGAGAAAGGAGAATCAAGTGTAAAGCAAATCTAACAAATGTGTTAAGCATCACCAAATTATGAAACTATTCTTGTAACATTAAAATCAAAGAAAATGTCTCCCTTGACTTTAAGAAACAACAAAAAATGGAAATGTTTTTATTCTAAACACATATTATGGTACAGGAATGGATGAGTCTAAACTACAGAATGTATGGTCTTCCTAAGTCAAAATTATAGAGCACATTCAGGTTGGCAAAGTCAACTCCAATCTCGTTTATAAGTTAATAATTGGAAGTTCAGAAAAGTTTAGCAATTAGTTCAAGCTTGTTAGTGGCAGAATTAAGCCTAAAGTCCAGTTCTTTTAAACTGCAGCTGCTTCTAAGCAATTTCTTATTAAACATGGAGTGCTCAACAGTGGACAGAAGAAAAGGCAAGCACTGTTACTGCACTGGACTTGAGACTTTCTGTCAAGTTTGAATTTCAAAGAGGAAATACTCTAAAAAGGAAATGTGCCCAAAGAAAGATACTATTAAAAAGTACCATAAATATCTTACAATTTGATTTGTTATTTATACCTCAATAAATATGAAGGAAAAATAAACTTAAAAGGGAGATTGCGCCACCCTTTCTTAACCATGTCCCATGAACAAAGCTAATTACCACTACTTCTGAATTAAAAAAAAATTTTTTTTTTAAACTAAAGATACAGGCAGTAATAAAAGTGAGCAGAGGTTGGCAGGAAGAGAGTAGGAAGAAGCATTATATTTATTTAGTTGCTCCTCTTGGCCCTCAGTTCTGAACCCAGGTCGTTGGGATATATACGGACTGCCAGCCAGAGGTCACAGACGTAACAACAAAACCACCAGGGCGCACTTAAAATTATCTTTTAGAGTCACACACACACACACGCACTCACACACATGCACGAGTGTTATGAAACCACAGCTCTGCTACATCATTTTATATTTTAAAACTAGAGTTGTCTTAAAAGTACAACTAACTTCTGCCATTTTTCTAGCTCTATTAATAATTCTCAATCTACCTGAAATGGTTAAAAGGATCAGGGTTCATCTGAAGCCCACATTTTTTTTTCATGCCATTTCATCTACTTCCAGGATTTTAAGCACCAACTGTACGCTCACAATTCCCAAATTTACACTTCCACAGTCCAAACTTTTCAGTGAACTAGATCTGCATATCCAATTTCATTGACATCTTAAAATTAACATTTCCAAGTGATACTTTTTTTCTACTCTTAAATCTATTATCAAAAAATGGAAATCATCTAGCTGTCCAAGAGCCCAAAAGCTAGAATCCTGAATTATTCTCTCCTCCTTAGTCCCTGCAATCAGTCTACCAGAGGTACAATCTTTCCACATCAAGAATCTTGCATCTGAAGTCCCACTGCGCCACCCTGGTTGTGAGCCCCGCTGCCACGCGTCTGGATTACTCTCTATCACTACTTCCTCCTCTTCCTCTTCTCCTCTGCTCCTCTTGGGTCCTCTAACTTACTCATCACAAAGCAACCAGAGAGTATTTTAAAAACTTCCATCAGAACGTGTCACTGTCTTGCTTAAAATCCGTGAAAGGCTTCATAATATACACATAATCAAGTATGCGGATCTGTAGAGCCCCAGGCTTCACAGCATGGCTTAACCCAGCGACTGCTTCTCCCTCCAGTTCCATTTTGCTCCATTTGTCCCCAGCGCTAATTCTCTACTCCCAACTTCTCTAGTCCAGGGATTGGCAAAGGCTGGCCCGTTACCTTTTTAAAATGAAGTTTAACTGGAATACTGCCAGACCCATTCATTATAGACGGCCAACGACTCTAGTGCCGCCACAGCAGCACTGCAGCTACGACACAGAATGTACGGCGCAGAAAGCTGGATGCTGACGACCTGACCCTTCGCAGAAAAAACGCTCTATGGCCATTCCTTGTGCCTGGAACGCTCGCTCTTCGAGCCACTCTGCTCAGGAGTGCCTTCTCATTCTTCAAGTCCCAGTTTAAACACTGTCACTCCCTCAGACGGCCCTTACTCTGCCTCTGAAGTTATCCTCGTCATTTTTACTATCACTGTTTTATAATTAAACATTTGCTTACTTGTTTTTCTGTTTCACAACTGTGGGGATCAGATGTGTTCTACTTATCAACATATTTTTTACACCTAAGTCAGAGCCTGACAAATACATAATCTTGAATGCTGACTTCTGTGATAAGTCATATAGGAATATTTTCAAGGCTCTGATAAAATGATCTCTACTTTTAAAATTCTTAAAACTGGAAAGTAGTAAAATCTTTTCTCTCCAGTAAAACAATGCTTTTAAAGTCATTTTATTTAGGAAAAAAAGTTGAAGAAAAAAAAAAAACCCTATGAATTCTGAAATGTTTTCAGTCATTTTCTTTCACTGACGGCCCAGGACAAGGCCCACACCACACTGCAAGTTTGCTTTGTGGTTTTGAGAGATGCACTAACTTTCTTTGGGTCTCCATTTCCTCAGAAAAAAACATTCTAGAGACAGGTAGACTCTATCAGCAAGTAAAAGAAACAGCGTTTATCTCTTCTTTAACTGCTTCATATTTGTGAACTGATTTCCAAAGCCAATAATCAGCTACTTTAATCCCGAAGACATGACCTTTGATTCTGATGCCGACAGTTTGTACGACTCTTTAACAAAACTGTCCAAACAGGGTACTTATAAGCTATAGTGAATGACTCCTAATTTCATGTGAAATTATATTTCTTTTGAATTCTTCAATGTGAAAAGATAGGTTCTAGTTTTCTATATCCTAAGCGCACTGAAGTGCACTGAAGTAGAAAATGCTTGAAAACTATGACTTGGTGTGCCCTGTAGAGATGCAGTTAGGCCCTGCCTCCGGCTGAAGCGCAATCCACATACACGCCAAGAACCCGGGTTCACTCTGGGGCCGGGGAACAACCAAGATGCACAATTTAATAAAATAAAGATGCTTCCTCTTCCCTACACCTTTCCTTTAAATATATATTCGGTTAACTGCTAAAAGTATAGTGAACAAAAAAACTGATGAAAGCACCATGAAGTATAGATTTTCAGAACTACAAAAAGGGAAATATTCTGTGAGACTGACGATGATGGCTATCTTCATACCGCAAGACCCTCAATCACTGTCTTTAACTTCCAGTCAGAAGTTGCAATGTTGTGACAGACAGAACAGATTTTTATGCAAACCACTTTTGAGCATTATATCAGTAATAACCCACAGTCCTATTTTATCAATCAAACTGAGATACTATTCTCAGGGAACAAGCAGTCTGGGCTACTATATGATGACCTTGCCGGTCAGCAGACCTCTTCTGGCACTTTTTTCCTCAATTATTATTTGTATAAATTAAGAGAAAACTTAAGAGCAAAAGTGAAAATTTAAAAACTTAATTCAATTAAAATAAATTAATCATAAGGTGTTCTGAAATTTGTCAGAAACTGGTTTAAGTTGGGTGGTCAAATAAGTGTGTGTAAAAGGAAAAAAAAAGAACATTTTCTGATGCAAGTAATATATCATTAATGCCTATGTAAGAGAAGTAAAAATTAAGATTTAAGATTTTAGTGTGTGTGTGTGTGTGTGTGTGTATAAAGATTAAATTCTCTTTTCCACAATCAACTTGAACGCATGCTCTCTGGAATGTATAGAGAACTATCTATATTTTGAAATAACAGTTAACCTTAATATGGGACCACTTGAAGCAACTACAGTGCACTGAAGTCTTACAGTCACCCTGGAGTCAATGCTCACATGACTTGAATTTCTACCTAGTCATGTTTCAGAGTCCAAAATTTACTCACTCAAACATATCACTCTCAGACCTCCCCACCTTGCTTCACTTTTTGGATGAGCCAATTCTCGATCACAGCACATAACTCTACAGATACCATTTTCTGCATCTGGGCCCAAGCTGTAAAGCACTATTTCCCAAATCAAAGACAAACCACACAATCAGATCAACTCCTAAACCATCTTTTTTTCTCACTTGACAAAAGGGCTATTCCAAGTTTCTTCATCTCATTTTCAGAAGATGCATGGCTTAATTATTAGATTTATTTTGGTTTTATAACTATAGAGTCTTGGATATATTACTGCCAATTCCTACATGTTAACTATAAATAAATCCAAACTTAGAATTTAAAGCAATATAGCTTTACAAACATTGAGTCAATTTACTTGAAGCTGCTCACACACCCTCAATTTCAGCATATTGTTGCATTTGATCCATTCACTGCATCTCAGGAGCAAAACTACAAGGAAGTCAAGGACTCAGTCTGAAAACATACTGCCTGAAGTCTGTTCTAGCTCGGGCACTTAATAGCTATGAGCATCCAGATAAATCGTAATTCTCTAGGTCTTGGTTTCTCCACTTCCAAATCAAAGATAACAGTAGTTCATATTTGGCTCAGCGGGTCTCATGATCACTAAGTTGACAGATAAGAAAAGAACTAGAAATAAAGTTAACACATAGTAAAAGCTTAAGTAAGAGGTTCTGTTTATAGTTATGTGGTCATTATTATCATTCCCTACAAAATGTCCGGCAAATGAGGACATATTCATCTTCTAGCTTCATTTCTCCATTGTCCTCAACTCCACAAGCTCCAGATTCAAAAATTCAATGACTCCAATCTTCCCTGTCTTCAATAACTATAAGCAAAATTCTTGAACTTTTTTCTTCCTTCTTCTGATGCCAAGCTAGTTGGTCTTCTTCATTTCCCATACTTACTATAGTCTGCATTTGAAGATTCATCTGTCTTGAGATTTTATTCTCTGAATTGCAACATTTATTCCTCAATATAAACTACCAAATGCCAACTCTTGAGCTTCAATTCTGAGTTCTGCCCAAGTGCTAAAGGAGTTTATCTATAAATATAAGAGATTTCCACTGAACGTCTTATTATGAACTAAAACTCCATTTTCCTAACATGTAAGATGATTTCTAAGGTGCCTTCCAATTACAAAAACCTCCAATAAAGTTTAAAAGAAAATCTGTCATTTCCTCTGCTCATTCCAAAAGTTCCACTGTACCTTCAGAACAACCAAGTCTATCTAACCTTACTTCAGAATTGCTAAGACCATCTATTCATTTCTAGTCCATCACTTTACTCAGATTTTTCCATCCAGATCTTGTCCTGCATTTAGAAAGCATCCTCGCAGTCCTACATTTAGGTCATCTTCATGTTCCAATAAAGGTCCAATGTTAAGACAGAATTCCCTAGGTTGGCATTCAAGTTTTTCTCCAATTTGTTCCTAAACCTAATCTTTGCAACTATAATTACTAATACTCATAAATTATTATACATGTCAATTAAATTCTACTTACCACCCAATGCACACAGTTTGTATCTGTACAATCACGGTGACCTCTCTCACCTGGAATGTCTTCTACACTGTCCACTTAAATCCTAACTCAAGGCTCAGTTCAGTTTGATGCTTTCTCATGAAATCTTACAGCTTAAGGTAAACTGTCTTTCATTTAAATACTGCTTATACAACTCGTTTGCTGCTTAGATGCATAATGTCTCACAATGTTACCTAAATGTGTGTAACACCACTCACATCAGAGTAAAAACAAACCTAGGAAGGGATAGCATTGCATCTCTTTGCATCTACTGTATTTTTCTTAACAGTTATGCACTTAACAAAAACTGTTGATTTCATGAAGAACATAATCCTTGCTTCATGATACTAGCTGCCTACTCATTATAACCCCATCTAAAAGAAAGGAATCATAGAAGGAAGAGCAGAAACAGAAAGCAACTGTTTAATAACACCACAGTGACAATGATTCATGCAAGAATCATCAATGGATGCTACAACCATCACATGACAGCTTCTTTGGGAACAGGACATTTATACAGTCTCAAAATATAACTGAACAGATTACTTATGAATTACAAAGGGAAAAAAGGTACCTTCACAATGAAGAAATCTGGCGGACACCAAGTGATCAAAGTTAACATCACCAATAATGGGATAAACTGACATCATGTGCCTCCTGATGTGATGCACTGAGGACACAACATCACTTATGTATTATTCCTGCCAAAAATGCATAACCTGAAACTAGTCATGAGGAAACAATCAGACAAACCAAAAACTGAGGGACAATCTACAAAACATCTGACCTATATGCTTCAAAAATGTCAATGTGCTGAAAGACAAGAAGGCTGAGGAACTGGGTGAGTGATCCCGGCCTGAGGTCCGGATCAGAAACACAGCGCTGCCACGCTGCTACACAGCACAATGAGGAAGTCTGCACGTGGACTGCATTAGGTAACAGTGTGATGTTAACCACCTGATACTGCACATTGTTCTTTGGTTAAGCGAACTTCCTTGTTCTCAGGAGAAACATTTCAAAATATTTTAGGATAAATGAATCTAAAACTTATTCTCTAATTATTCAGTAATAACAGTGATGATAACCAGTATCAATAGAAAATTGGCAAAATGCTCACTACAAGTAAACTGAGGTAGAAAGTACACAAGCAATCACTGCACTGTTCGTGCAACTTTGCCATTTTTTCCAAATAAAAATTAAAAAGAAAAAGATATCCTAATACCACAGAAAAACCTTGAGAAGTTTTTATTTTATTTATTTGTGGTATTTTACATTTTTAACTCACAGTTAAAAGCAAGACATGCTTGCAGAGGAAGAGTTCATAAGAAACATTTGTCCTAAAAAAAACCAAATACATCTTATTGGAACCAAAGAACCATTTTATAATGTTAACAGCCCACCACTAATTTATCTTGGAAAAAAAAGCTTTTTTTTTTTTCACAATTACTATAGTAAAAACCAGTTAAAATAAATTCAATGTCAATTGGTGAAAAATCTTAGACAGTATTTTTTGAACAATTTTATTATTTTCAAATATACAAAGCTGAGGAAGCTAAAATGGGCTGAATAAACATTTTAAGGAAAATCATCTGTAATTAACATAATAATGAACAAACATTTGAAAATGACTAAACGTTTGCTTCCTTAATTATGATTACAGAGAATATATTTATCATAAATCACAAAATTCCATTTTCCTTCAATCATCAAAAATTCAGATTTAATTGATAAAACTTTAAGGTTTTATAACACAGTCAACTGGTTACTTATTATTTCTATAGGTTTCCTGGAACCTTTAAAAATAATTCTTCTAGTCAAAGTAAAATATGGTACAAAGAATTTTCTAAATTCCATATAATTAGCAATAGTCCTTTAAAGTTGGATACCTTATTTATGAGATGTTCGGTAACAACTTCTCTTAGTCCAGTGTAGAGTTTTTCTCCATGTTTATGCAAAACCATTGTATATGCATTTCTATAGAGCTCCTCAAAACTAAGACCACTGTTATTCTTACGCTGGATTTCTTGAATTGCATTTTTCAGAAGGTCCCAAATGCTGTTTACATATTTTTCATCCATGGTCATCTGTAATATCCAAGAGAAAGAGACAAAAACAAAAAACAAAAAACAAAACCAATGGTTGAAAATCTTTCTCTGCATTTGTCCATATAGTAAATATTTCATTATTTGATTATGTTTATAAATCTTAGTGACTTATAAGGATGTTAAAAATCTGCTTTAATAGAAACCAAAGGATACATTTAAAAATTGTTTAAAGCTGATGGAAACAATGTTTACAAACTACTCTGACTTCCTTCTTTTTTTATCTGCAGAATTCTCTACCTTAAATAAAATTATAATCCACATTTCCTCTAAGTTTACTTAGTAGAATACAAACTCAGAAATGCTGGGACAGGAAGGGTTCCCTGATCAAAAAATACTGGCAATATGAACACCATTTCCCTTTCCTGAAGATTTACAGAACTCTTTAGCAAATTCAAGACTGGGAGAAAACCTGCAATTAAAAACAAAATGTCACATTTTACCTAACCTAGCATTCTCTAATTTTCCCCATTTCTAGTTTTAGATTCCATGACCCATCATTTACAACTTTCTGTATATGTGTGTGTGTGTACACACATATATCACTTGGCCCTCATTTCCTCCAAAATACTTGTCATTCTACACCCACTCTATTCCTCATCTGTACCCACTTAGCTGAAAGTAAAAGAATAAAAAATGCCTGTATTCAATCCATCACAGTGAAAATTCATAACATTAACACTGGCAGGGGCCCTTAGTGCAACCTCTCCTAGACGATCATCCCCTTCCTCACCCTAGGATAATGACTTGCTTCTTGTTCCACTAAAAAACACAAACAACCCGAGGAGACGTGGCAGGAACTCCGAACATATACACTATCTACCTAGTCTTTCAATGTAAGTTGCTAGCGCTTTTCTCAAATGTCAACCGAGTTCTTATGTTCAAAGCATATACAGCACAGGAACCAGAAACAACATGGGCATCATCTCCAGACCTATTAAAAATGCAAATTTTAGGACACACTCTAACCTACAAGAACCGTAATTTGCATTTTGATAAGAAATGATACCCATACAGAACAAGTTTAACAAGTATAGCTCCAATTCTATCCCAACTCATGTATTCTTGAACCCCCTTTTAGCCATCACCCTTCTTCTATCAAGTTTTCTTGCTCTTTGCGGTAATTTCCACTTGGACTCTAATCGTCAATTTCCCAACTTAAAAAACCAACAAATCATCACAACTCCACATATTTCTCCAGCATGACCTATTTCTCTCTTTTCCATTTACAGCAAAGAAAATTTTCCCATATAAGGCTTTCCTCTACCACTTCACAGAAACTACTTGAGGTCACCAGTGACTTCCACGCTGCTAAAAATAATGGCCAAATCCTCAGTTCTCACCCTACTTGATCTATCTGGCAACAACTAAGAACCCTGATCACTAGACTCCTTGAAAGAGATTCTTTGTCTTCCAAGCACGACAACTTCTTGCTTTCATCCTATTCCACTGGCTCCTACTTGTCAGTCTGCTTACTGGTTCTTCCCTCACTGCATCCTCCAACCTCAGGCTATCCACACTAGGTTTCTGGGTGGAGTTGATGTCATCTTCTCATGCCTTTAAGTTAATCTCAAAGTCTATATTCCTGTTTGGCCCTCTTTTTTTTATTACCAGTCATATTCAGTGTTTCTACCTGAATGTCTATGAGGCATCTCAAATGCATGAAGTTAAAACAAACCTTCGGCATGCCATGGTGGATCAGTGGTTAAGCACGCCGCTCTGGATAGTGTCCATGTAAAGCCCAAGGATCTGGGTTTGCCAACCAGAAGACCAGGGGAAGCAACCAATATGAACAACTAAAGGGATGGATAGACACTTTCTCTATCTTCCTGCTGCCTGTCAACTTGCCTTAATTCCTGCCTGTTTCCTTCTTCTAAATAGGTAATTCTTTAAAAAAGAAAAACAAAATGAAAACCCTTTGGTATGCCCTGGTGAAGTAGCAGTTGGGCACAGTCCATATACAACCCAAGGACCCAGATTTGTGTTGGGGAGGCAATGAGAACACAAAGATGAACAACTAAATAAAATGCTTCTAAAAAACAGAAATATTTATCCTTTCCCCAGAGTCTGGTTTCCCTACAGTCTTATCCAACTGAGCAAATGTCCACTCCATCTTTCCCATTGGTAAAGCTCAAGCACTTATATAATCCTTTTACTCTTACCCTGCTTCTAATCCAACAGGAAATTCTTTTTTTCTCTACCTTGAAAATACACCTCCTCACTTTGACTGCTACTAGCCAAGCCTAACTACCAACATCTGTCAAATTACTGCGACAGTCTCCAGACCAGTCTGTTTCTACTGCTGGCCCACTATGACACAGTAGCTAAAGTGACCTTCTGAAAACATAAATCATGTCACTCATTTGCTCACAACCCAGAAGTAACTTCTCAAGTCTCCTGGAATTCAAGCCCTTATACTAGCCTACAAAGTCTTATTTGATGTGATTATTTCTCTGATTTCATGTACTGTGTCTCCTTGCTGACTCTGCTCCAGTCACACCAGTCTCCTTGCTATTTTGTGGGATATGACAAACAAGTATTTGCATTTATTACTTACTTAGTCTGGAATGTTCTTCTACCAGATATCTGCATGGCTCATTTATCAACCTCAGGACTGCTCAAATGTCATCTTAAAAATGAGGCTTTAACTGCCCACTCCATTTAAAATTGCAATGTTTTCCTATTAGAGACCCCAAACTCTAATACCACAGTGTTCTTTATTCTTTTCTTGGTTTCCCTTCTCAGAGCCAAAAGTCAACTCCATCAAGGCAGGGATATTTTTCATTGCTTAGTCCTTCAATCATTAAAATAATACCTGGCACAAAACGGCACTTAAATTGTTGATTGAAAAACTTTGTTAATTTCTAAGATACTTTTATGTCACATAAAACTTACAAGTTCTAATTTCACAACCTGGGACACATTCCAACAATCATCAGCTCCACACATATTTCTGACCAGAACCAGACAAGTCACAGAAGAAAATCCTCTCAGAAGAGGGCAGTAAGAAACTCTTGGAGGTAATACAATACATGTATTTATTACAGAGACTGTGGTGACGGCTTCATAGCTGCATACTTACCTTCGCACTCAGCACATAAACATTTAAAATAAACATTTTAAATGTCAACCATACCTAAATAACTTATGCTTGTTTGACTTTTTCAAAAAGTTCTCTCTAAGCCATGCCCAATGGGTCTGAACGTGAAAGAGAAGGAGGAAGGCAAAAGTGTTTAATCACTGGCTATAAAATACCAAACTCGACTCTCTATTAAGAGAATTCTTAAGCAGGTGACTCAAACTGAGTCTTCTTATTCTAATCTTTTCTGAAGAGCTTAAAAATAAACTCCTTATTGGTATTTTTTTTGCTATTCAAATCTTATTCAAATCCGAGGTTGAGCTGAGACTTTCCTATAATGGTCTTAAGAGAATTTGCTGCTATACCTAATAAACTACTATCTATTTTATGCGGTATCCTGATACATAGGATGGGATCCATATAAAACACAAATCAAATCTAGTTATTTACAACTTCCACAAAAATACAAGCCCACATGATAGTGACAGACTCAAATATTCCACGCATAGGTAAATACAGTTTTAGTTTGCTAACAGCTTATGCACAGGTGATAATAACACAAGACTAGAACATTATCCCTTAACAGTAAATAACAAACATATAATGTAGGGTATTCAAAACAATTTCAAAGCAAGAGCAAATTTAATGTGGACTATAAACTCCGTAAGTACAAGGCATGGAGTTGAGGAAAACGTCTAATGACCTTTTTAGGCTCTATAACGTCAATACCAGTGTGCAACCTAAAAAATGCACAAAAAGGTCTTTACATTGAATTAATTACTGAATTTTGTATTTGAAGTCAAAAAAAGTTTAAATATAAACCAAGAGGATTCAATACTGTATAAGCACTTTCACTGATAAAGAATCATTTCTTGGTGTGCCCTGGTGGCTCAGATGCTAAGCCCACAATGGAGTGGAAGTCCACATACAGCCCAAGGATTCGTGGCCGGGGGGGCCCTAAGAACAACCAAATAAATCATTTCTCTCATATATAGATCAAGAGGCTTTTAGTTTTTTCATAATCCCAGACTGCATATAGTATTTTTCTTAGTATTCATGCCTTACAGAGCAGAGATGGTATCACAAGACGACATGCTTCCTCTGATAACTGATCAGGCACAAAAAATTTCAAACAAGATGACAGCCCCAGAACAATTAAATGTTTACACCCAAAGTCACAGAGCTGGGATTAGAACTAACATGCCTCCAAATCTAGTCCAAACCACTGAACTCACCTCACATTCCACTGTGCTAATACGGTAAAGTATTATCATGGGGTGAGTCACTGGTTATCTTCATAAACATGGTATGTATATTAGTAAAGAACATATATTTTGCTGTCTGACAGGACTGTATTTGTGTCACGGCTTTGTTGAATTCACAAGCCATGTGACCTTAACTCCTGTAGGTCTTGATTTCCTCACTTGTAAGGTGGGTTTAATAATAGCATCTATTTAAAAGGAATACTTAGACTTACTAAGACTGAGCATGTCAGAAATCAGCCAAGCTCAGAGCACAGTATATCCCTTACACCCTGACTAGAGAAGTGCACAATGACAGAATATCTTAAACTCTCATCTCCTGAACATCAGAGGTGAGGGAAAATGTAACTCTTATTTGCAAATTTTGAACAAGTACCTAGAAGTACAGAATATAACTACACTAAAGGCAAGCCAGTATAACGTAGCCTTCTTTTGGATGTAGTATTTCCCTCCTATTGGCTCCTTTTCTTCTAAATCCATTAAAATCACTGCAATCCCCAGGGCTCTGTCTTTGACTCTCTTCACTCTACACTGGGTCTCTATGCATTTTCGTTTATAATCATGTTTACAACTACTATCCACACACCTAAGGCTTTAAAATTTATAAGACTTTGGATTGGCAAGGGATTCTGAAGCTTCCTAAAGCCGTATGCAAAATTTTGCAAATATATGTGAATTTTTCTAGATGTTCCAAACTTGCCAAGTTTGGCCTCAAAGAAAATAAATTACTGCTTATATGATCAATGCTCCCAAATTTACATTGCTAGTTTCCCGAAAGCCCAAAACTACTATATTCAACTATCTGCTGGATACTGCCACACAAATGTTTCACAAACAAACTAATATGTCCAAAATTCCTAGGAACTCACTTTCCAAGTCCATCTAAATCTTCTTCCCATTAAATCAAGTAGAGCCAATACAAACCACCTACTTACACAAGATAAAAGCATAAATCTTAAATTTTTTTCTTCCCTCTCTCCCATCTACTCAGCAAGTGCTAATATTAGGCCCAAGAAAATTTTCAAGTATGCCTACTTCTTTTCTACTAAATACTACTGACCTAAAATTTTCACCTAGATTACTGTAATAGCTTTCCAACCACCATAAACTCTAATAATCTTCTGTAACCTATCTTCCTCAAAAAAACACTATTAAAATAATCATGAGTATTACTTTCTGTTCAAAATCCACCTCTCATTAATGACTTTAAAAGAGAGCATAATACTCTTCAAGATCTAGTTTACCTACTTCTCTAATTTCATCTTTCAATCACCATTACCTATCTTACATTTATTCCCTAACAACATAAACCAATGGTTACGCCTGAATTATGTCTCCCATGTCTTATGTCGCCCCTCTTCTGCCTCTTCTTTGATTCTTTAACATGGCGTGTGGACACAGCTCAGGCGTCAAATCCTTCAAGAATCCTGCCCCGACGTCCTCAAGCAAAATGAATGACTGCTAAGCTCTTTCACAGTATTTAGTTATATCCATCACTACACTCCCACACTGCTTCATAATTATGTTTGCACAACTTCTTCTTCTACTAGACTTTCAATACCACTGAGGTCATAAATAAAGACCTGATGAACAAATATTGTTATACCTGTGCTATACCAACTCAGTGTTGAAAATACGAACATTTGAATTGCTAAGCACAATACGAAATATTTCAATGTGCTTAACTACAGCAATTAATATAATTTTAAAATAAATGTATTTTTCAAATAGACGTAAACTACAATAATATACACTCAATAGACTCAAGATTCATATATCAAATAATATTTTCGGATTCCCATTCACCTAGCTAAAAATCACAAAAAGGCTGCTTAATCAGGCGTTTTATTAATAAATATTAACCGAGAGAAAAATGGTAGATGAAATAGGCCCTTCAGGAGATGATCCCTAAGCTATAATTTTTCCCCGAATAAGTCTGAGAACAAAGTGCAGCTTCCTATAAATATATGCTTTGGACTTCGTATTAAGTGAACCTGTCAACAATAGCGACAAAACAGTTATGTCATTAATGAATCACCCATCCTTGACACACAGCACCCTAACTGCCAGTGGAAGTTACAAGGACTACGAGTTAGAATTCTAACCTCATCAGTATGTTAACCATAAGATGTTCATCAGCAAGATGTTCTGTTCACTCAGTCATAAAATTTAAAGACCCACACTTGACATATTTTTAAAAGAGTAATAATATTCTTTTAAAGAAATATTCTATATTATTCAAGCAGGATTTTAATCCCATTGATAAAACTAACTTATTAGGCTGCAACAACTGCAAATACAGAGGGATTTGATAACAATGCTTCAACAAAATAATAAAATGATGAAATAAAATGCACACATACGTAATTACATACATAAGCATCCAATGTTTACTATCAGGTGTACACAGTGTCCTGCCCCAAGGAGCTCAAGTCACAAAATGATCAGCAAGCAAAGCAAATTCATTTAGCAAGAAAAGAAATAAAAGATATTTTTAAAAGGAAAACCATAATTAAGAATCTTACTTAAATGCTATGATTTCCCAAAACTTTTAAAATCCAAATTAAGACTCTAAATTTTAAAAGTGACCTTAACCTCCTTACTTTTTCCTAATCCAGGAAGATTACAATTTCCTTATTAGCAAGTATTAATAATAAAAACGACACCAGAGGTTTTTATTTTCCTTCACAAACGTCTGGGTTTTTTTTTTGTTTTGTTTTGTTTTTTAACTGCTCTTACTTTCAATGACATAAAAATATAACCTTCAAAATGCCTGAATTTGAAAGGACATCAGTATATTATATACTTACTCATCTTGAAGGTTCTGTAATTCCTAGAGGTGAAGAGACTACAGCACGAGCCAATTAAAACTAAAATGAAGAGAAATCAATCCAGTATAGCCAAAAAGAAAAGTCTTTAGTCCCGTGAATAATTTTCTACAAGAAATTTAGAACAGGGTGAGTGGGAGAAAAGGATGAGAATCTGAAATTCCAGGCAATTCAGAATGACACAGCTAGAAAAAAATAAACAAGGAAAAATGCTTAATCTTAATTTTGAACTTCAGCCTCAAAAATGTTGCTTTGGTGCAAATATTTGAGGAATGGCAGTTTTCTAGTCAGACACAACTGAACTATAAATTATGTAAGGAAGCTCCTTCCCAAACTGTAAGCATCTCACAGTATATTAAGCTTCTCTTCCTTTATTTGATTATATCCTTTATAACAGATGCCATGATGCCTAGATGACATTAAAAATATATGAATGCAGTCCAGCTAAAGTTAATAATGATGAACCTGATTTGATGACCAGCAACTACACTAACCCAACATCATCTGCAATAATTCCATTTACCCACCAGTTAATCTTTAAGCAACAACTCCAACCATCAAAAACAGTCAATGATCCAAGCTTTACAGAAAACAGTAGCAGAACATATCCTAACTTCGGATTAACTTTATTTAATGTACCAAACTTCACTTTCCACACCTGCTTGTGGCAGGAGAAATTGAGGAGAAATACATATGAGTGGCAATTAAGAAAGTTTGTGAAAGCACCTGATATACAGACTGGCTCAAAAAATGTTTGCTGCTTCACTACACAGAAGAGGTATACAGCCCTACTTAATGACTTAAACCAGAATGGAAAATTAAGATTGCTGATTTTGGTTAGATTTCTTTGGTTATAGAGGATATCACATGGGAGAACTGTGCTTCCAAAAGTAGTAACTGATGTCAAAAAAGAATAGAAAAGATTACTAATTAGAATAGCACAGAGTAGCCTGGGACATTTCTATAAAAGATCAAACTGAAAGAGATCTGCATGCAACTGGCCTCAACTATCATTAAATTATAGAACAGTAACATTTATAATGAGGAAACTAAATCATCAATAGAAGGTTCAATTATAATCTACATTTCAGTTCTCAACATGGGTAGGATATCAAAAAATCAATTTGGAACAATTTTTTTCCCCAAAGACATAAGGTCAAGTTTCCTGATTAGCCTATTAAAGTCCATTTTAAACCACAGCTAACTTGTAAGTGCTAGCAATATTATTTCTACTATATCTCTATAAATTATTTTTACATATAGAAAAATATAAGTGTAACATTTCATAGACTGATGACAACAAATAAGATGCAATCAACTGGAAATCTTCAAACATTATAGTTAAAGGAACATTACAGTTATTAAGAAAATTAGTTATTACATCTACAAGATCAACACTGTAAAACAAAAACAGAAAATGCTCTGCTGTATCTCCCAATATACTATTAAATTCCTAACTACTCATTTAAAAGGCTCCTTGTATAAAATTGCTCTTTAAACATTCATCTGAAAAACAGAAATAACAAAAAAGCAAGACTCCTATATTTTTGATAGAACCTTAGTAGTAGTAGTAATATTAGTGAAAAAGTATGTCAGACCTAAGTGCATGTTTCAATTCCGTATTTCTAGCCTACCATCCAAATTTCTATTTTAATCAAAAATAGCAATACTTTCTTCTAAGTCACTAAGAATTTTTTTAATGGGCAAAACAATTTTTCTAAAGCTACGCTAATGCATAAAACCTCTAGAAATCATAACACCAACAAATTAATTTACACTGGAATCAGCTACACTCAATACAAAGAGGGAGAAAAGTGACAGTAAGCTGTATCTTTAATGAACCTAACTGTAAATCAAATGTAATGGCATCAAAAGATCTAGCACAAAAAATTACAAATATCTGCTGTCAACTGCTCAAAACTTCTTTAAAATACCATATCACACAAGAGAAAGTACACAGGAACAGAGCTCACTTTCCCACTGCTTCATCTGAGGATTTAACCATTACTACTGAAATACACCATCTTTAAAGCACTTGATTTTATTCAGTTGTTCATCTTGGCTATCCACTGCCCCACCTCCCCAGTCCAGGGATGTGAACCCGGGACCCCGGGGTACACGTGGATAGCACCCAACCACTAATTCCTCCAGGGCACACCTATCACTTTTAAAGAAAATTCTAAAGCTGAAAACTTTTAAAATACTACACAAAATGTTTTCAGTCACAGAACACACTAGCATTCAGTTCCCAGACTTATGTATAAATACACTACATTTACTAAAGTTTTAGGAGTTGAATTAATCAAGCCTAAGGTAACCCCAAAGTAAAATCTCTCCGCTTCTCAAACTAATGTGCTGAAGCAATGCTTATTCAAGTTAACACAGTTAAGCCAGGACAATGAAAGAAGCCAAGATGTCCTTCCATTATTCTGTGCATAAAAATCCAACCATCTAAGGTGCTCATCAACATTATGAAATCATTGATCACGGACGAGGCTAATGTTAGCCATGAATTAAAACGGCCGCATGCTTACTTCACCTGGGTCTAAGAAAAGAGCTTTAAACCAGACAGCAGGCTTCTAGTCATGGTTCACCTAGAAATTCAAGTCATGAGGGCATCTCTTAGATAAACCACCCTCTTTCTAGTCTCCCGTTTTCTCATCTATTAAGTTACAAAAGCTTCTAAGGTCACTTTCAGGTTTCAAAAGTCAAAATACAAACAGGAGCAAACAAACTACTTGTTTCTGTAGTTAATAACAGTGCTCATTTAAAAAATGCATTCATGTCTCATATACAATGAAGGTTATTTTAAAGTATCTAATCCTTGTACTTCAAAATTCATGCTACTGCTTAAATCTACTATTTACTATATTCTCAAAAACAAATTATAAAGCTAATACTAAAGTATATAAACACGTTAACCTCATTTTTAAACATATATTAACCAAGATAAATTACTATTAATCGAAAAAAAATTCTAAAAAGTGTGATAGCACCCTAATAATTTAAAAAGGAAAGTGTTAGCCCAGCAATATGCCAAGTAATATGTCTTTCTTAGTATAATTTTGACTATTCAAATCAGTAAGTAGGTACTTAGGACCCGCTCAAGCAATTTATATATGCAAATTTTACTAGACAATATGTATTTCACAATTGGAATTCTATTCTCTTATGAGAGGTGCATTTACCTTTAATCTATTAAGCCTTGTGCTTGAAAAAAGCTCCTTCCAAGTTCCAGAATCTAATTTCAATTTATCTTTTCAGAGTACTGTACTGTATAAAACTTCAGGACCCCTGGATCTTCCACTAGCAGATTAATTTAAAAAGTAACTTTAGATTTAATTTTTCTAACTAATTTTCCAATATATTACTATTACGAAAGTAAATATTTCATAATTTGGCAAATTCTTAAGAGACCATAATTAAGCAGTATGGTGTCATGGAAAGAACATGAATTTTTAAGTCAGATACACCTGGGATCTGAATCTCAACTATGCCTCCTCCTAGATGCAACTGTATGATTAATACAAGATTTACTAACTCTCACTGAACCCCAGACAGACTTAAAACAAGAATAACAACATCTAAACTTGTAATTGTTAAGATTTAAGATAAATATAATCCAAAGTCCCTAAAACAGAGATTAACACAAGGGAGACATCCAGTAAATATAGCTTCTAATTTTATATAGCAATTTCTCATACTATTAATAAAGTGAAAAGGAAAGAATTTTCATGATTACTTTCAAGAGGGAGAGGCTAAGTGCTGCTTAGTTAAGAGCTGCTTTAGATAAGAATCACTCCATCAGTAGGTTAAAGCATTCCTCTTAGCAAAGATAACTGGATTTTATAGAAAAGTATCTCTAAAAAATTTTATTTGCTTAAAATAGGTAAAGATATCCCTTTCAAGTCTTTCTCTGCTAGGCAGGAAGCTTTCTCATTTAAAGAGAAAAATTGGACCCATTCCTTTCTCAATGACTACAAGTCCTAAACAACTGAAAGTCGAATTAAGTCTTGGCCTGCACTGGTGGAGCAGTGGTTAATCAACCACATCCAAAGGAGTAAGCCACAGATTCCTGGGTTCAAGTCCTAGGCCCAAAAGAGAAGCAACCACTGTGAACAATAAAATAAAGATGCTTCTTCCTCCTCAAGAAAACAGAAAAAAAAAAACTGACCCCCCGCCCCCCACCACCCCACAAAGTCATGTTTTCTAGTAGCAAAAACTCTGGATTAGAAGTAAAGGCAACTACAGGATGGGTTCTCAATTTCCTATTAACTATCAACTTGGGCAAGCAGGACTCCACTGAACTGTAAAAAGGCTGGATTAATGACTAGTGACTTTAATGATTAACAGAACTTTTAAAAATGAAATTGGATAAACGGCAATGTACAAACTGCACTAAATGACGGACGATACCTACTCCATCTCTTAACTCCATGACCTGAACTGACTGTCCTACATGGAACACATCAATGTAGTGGAAAATTCTGATTCCATGACAAATTACTGTATATCTATCAGTAATATCACTGTTCATTATGAAGCACTTTCTGACATTACTTTTAATTGTCACAATCTGGGAGAAAGATGGCTATAGTTTCCACCTCAGCGAGTCAAACTAAAGTTCATTCGTTCAACACTGTTGGATACTACTGTGCTCCACTAACAAAGCTCAGTGCAAAAAGACTTGATCTCTCCTCTAAAGAAAACCATGTTCTGGCACGCCCCTGTGGAGCAGCAGTTAGTCAATCACCTCTGAGGGAGTAAGCCACATACCCGTGGGGTTCCAGTTCCGGGCCTGGAGGAAGCAACCAGTGTGAACAACTAAGATAAATTTTAAAAAGTTGCTTCTTCCTCCTCTCTCTTCCTGCCGACCTACCTCCTCTTCTTCAATCCTGCCTGTACCTTTCCTTTAAAAAAGAAAGGAAAAAAATCATGTTCTAATATAGGAGATACAGACTACTTTCTGAAGACTCCTAGCTACGAATGGAGGTAGCATGACAGTTGCCATGACTGGGAAGACAGGACAAGAACACCTTCCTTCTGAGAAGGACATGAGAAAGAGTAAAGACACAGGTTAAAAACTGTAACTGAAAGAGAAGAAACTGAAGGAATTTACATAAAATAACCTTGGCTTTCACAGTGAAGCAGTATTTAAGTTTCTGAAAGAAAAGTCAGAGAAGTCTTAATTAAGAACTTAAGGACAGTAATAAAAGCTTCGAAAAGCTCATGAGGGAAAGCATACAGGTAGCTGACCAAGGACAGATGGACATACATACAGCCCAGAGGCTGAGAGAGTTCAACTAAGTTAGAGACCACTGTCTTGCAATTTCCTCCAAGAGCAAATAAAAGTCAAAGCAGAGATGTTTTGGGCTGATATTTATGGCCTTGTTTTGGAGAAGTAACAGGACAGGGCAACTGGTAACCAGCACCATGGCTTGGGAGAATGAAAGGGGTCTTCTTGAGATTAATGTGGAAGAAACAAGCAACAATAGGAAGATAATTAAATCATAACTGCTTACATTTATTTATAATACTATGTGCGAGGCACTAGTCTAAGAGCATCACATTTATTAACTACCTTTACTACTACTTTATGAGTTAAGTACTACTGCTTTCTCCTTTTTACAAGCGGCAGAAGTTGTGACTTAATCAAGTCCTCCACCTACTAAAAGGAGGAATTAGGCTTTAACGCAATAATTGAGCTTAAGATTTCTAAAGTAGTGAGATGACAAGCTCCAAGACAGGGTGAACACCACGGTAATTCAAAGAAGTCACCAGGTCTTTCTATCACATTTAGTACGTGACTCCTAGAAGGAACATACAATAAATGCATTTAAAAGTGAATAAGTGAATAACTATGTCCGCATGCACTGAACAACGATTTGAACTAATGGGAGACTATTACCTGTAAAGCAGGTATTTAAGTCTTGTATGTGAGGGAGCACGTGTAACAAGTATGAGAAGGGAGCACTCAAAAGAATAGTTCAAGGACCCAAGCCACAAAAGATAATGGATGTGGCAATGAATGGCAACTGGGCCCAAAGATTGAAGCATTGTAAGGAAAACAAGACTCCTCAATTCAAGAAGGGCAAAGGAGGTTTCTGAAGAAAAGGCAGAGAATTCCAAGAACACACTGAGGTTAGAGAGGAATCAGTCTGCAAAGGAAGTAAAGAATCAAGAGTACAACTCAACAGGCTGGAAGGAGTTGTATTAGAATGAGTAAACTATATACAGTACAGGTACATTTTAAATAAGAGTAACCAGAAAAGACCGGAAGACTGGAACAGAGTTTGAGTCTTCTGATGTCCAATCAAGGTTACTGCCAATACATCATACCATATTTCCAAAGTCACTACTGTTCCAGACTAGGCTGACTATACCTTTTAAAGAAAGTGTAAGTTCATGAACTTACTACAGCTTAAGACGTCACTTATAGTTGTAAAAAAAGTCCAAAGATTTCAGAGTGCTAAGTGCATAGACTTACTTTCTCGTTTAATCATTCATTAACCACCTACACTGTGTCTAACACTGTGCTAAGTGCTTTGTGGTTCAGGAGTATTCAGCACAAGCTTTGGCCAGATAACCACAATCTACTTGAGAAATGAAACAAAAAAGGGGGGATGGGTGGGAGGTGAAAGAGGAGAAAGGAAGTAACTAAGAAAAACAAGATGTATTTTTAGATGAATGCTGAATGTATATATTAGAACTTCTACACCAAATGAGTGTTCACTCCTTCCATAAAGTCACTTGGAGAGGTTACACTTAGTGATTACTGAAACTTCACTTTCGAAGCTACCTGCCAAGAAGCGTTCTTCTGACGTGCCTCAGTGGTACCAAACCTGTATCTTTTTTTTTTTCTTTTAAAGAGATGAAGGGAGAGGAGGAAGAAGCAGTTAAACAAGAGGAGAAGAGAAGAGGAAGCAGATTTATTTGGTTTTATTTATTTGGTTTTTCACCCAAGTTTGTGTCTCCTCTCCAGTCTGGGTCCCTGAACTTCACACGGTTCAGCAGGGCGCCACCCTAACCTATAGCTTCTCTTAGTGTGGTGCACAAATTGATTTTGCAGGTTTTCCAAGATGTAAGTTCTAAAAAATGTAACCCCAAAATGGCAGCATTATTAAAACAAATGTATAGTATTACACTATAACTACTTGCAAAAAGTTTATCACGCCTAATAAATTTTTAGGCATAGGCAAGGCTAAATGTAGGTACAACAGCAGCTAAGTTGTTAGGTACTGTTCTAATGCTTTATTTTCTGTATCTCCCAACAACCCTGCAAGACAGATGCTATTAGTACTCACTTTACAGAGGAGAAAACTAAGGTTAGAAATGTTAAAATAACTTGCTAGAGATAACACAGCTATGAAGAGGTAGTGGCCGTCTTCAATCCTGGCAGTCCAGGGCCCACACTATTAACCATTACACTCCCAGTCTCTCTCCTTCTAAGTTATACCTCTAAATATATATGTTGAATACGCTAAGGTAAAATGAAAATTTCCTACAAACTATCCATAGTTTTATTCCCACAAGCTGTCAAAGAATTGTAAATCAAAGCATTAAGCTATTCTTTATCTACAAAACTAGATATAATAAGTTCTTTTCCTAAAACACAACTACAAAGAAGTCAAACTGATACAAACTTAAAAGGTGTAATTAATTTTAAAGGGCATCCACTTTAGAGCCAGACTGCCTGGGTTGGCATCCCAATGCTGCCACTGGCAAAGTGACCTTAGGCAAACTAGTTAATCTCTCAAGGTCTGTTTGTAAAACAGATGATAATAGTACCAGTCTACAGAGTTGTGCAAATTAGAGTTTACAGATGCAGAGCAGAGAACCATGCATGGCACCTGACAAGCACTCAGTGTTAGCTATTACTATTATTACTACCTTTCAGGAAGTCAATTTGGTAATGTATATAAATTGTGTGTAGTCCAGTAACTCCATAATCATGGTTGGGCTTGAATATTTATGTCCAAAATAGTCACAGTAGGATTATTTGTAATAGAAAAAATATGGATCCACTGGAATCAATCAAAATCTCTGGCAATCGGGAAATTATTAAGCAAATTAGGTACTGTAGAGTATTACAGTCATTAAAAACCACGCTTTCAATATATTTAGCATGGAAATATATGAACACTAAAGTACTGTATTTTTTAAAGGTGTAATATGAAATGAGATAGCACCACAAATTTACTGTGTTCACAGGCATGAAAAATAAAGGAAACATATCAAAATGTTAATATTATTTCCAACTAACGGTTACAGGTGATTTTTATTTCCTTATTTATAAATTTAGATATTTATTTTTTTGACTCATGAATATGCATCACTTTTATAATTAGAAAAGCTAATAGAACGAATTCACTGCCTTGACAAACTGAATAATAATACATTGATAGCCACTAAATATAATTCATATTTTACTTCAAGGATTTGCAGGTATTAACTCTGGGTTTGTTTGGGTTTTGTTTTTTCTTTTTTGGGGGGCTAATTTTACAACAGATAAACAAAAAATTACTTTCAGGTACAAACTGACCAGTAACTTTTATAAAAATCTAACAAAACTGCGAAAGAACATCCAAAAAATCTTGAATTAAAAACAATGCAAAAATTACCCTAAGGTCTCCTAAATTATAATGCAAAAGGAAGGAATACTACTTTTTCCAGTCTAATTATATAATCTTCCTGAACCAGAGAAATGCTATTACTCTAGCTACATTTAATGAAAGATGTACAAACAAATGAAGCTTCCTCCTTTTTTTCAATGAACTGACCTTGTGCCTAATGTATTGATGACTTCAAAGGCCAAACTCTTACCTGTACTACTGCTACTGAAGTTTGAAATTCAATATTGGTACTAATAATTTTCCAGTCCTCTCAAACAGCTATCTAGGAAGCTAAAGCAAAATACTTTATTGACAACCACTTTATACTTCTATTTTTCAACTTCTAAAGCCAGCTACAACACAGCTAGCTGTTCTAAAATTATTAAAAAGAATCAGTCTAAGTCTAAGCGACACTTTACACCTTATTCCATAATTTTCTAGAAAATACTAGAGCATGAAAAACAAACTTGTTAATTCCCATGATTTGCAAGACTTCCTGAATGCGTATAGCCCAGGTAATTCCAGGCAACTTTCCCTAAGTGAAACTATCACAAAGATGAAAGCTGCTCCTCCAAAATGGTAGAAATTACGGTAGTTAAGAAAAATAAAACAAAAACACTCACTGTTCCCATTTGCTGTTAAGTACATCACAAATGACCTTAAAACTCAACTCTTTCTAATGTCACTTTGTGGGTTCCATCTAACAGTAACCTTTCTTGCTCCCATGCACCACTCAAATGGTGTTCTGTGAAGTCCATCTAGAACTGTGGAATGGACATCACAATCAGAGGCTCTGCCATGTCATGTGTCAGCATGCTTCTATAAACTAGTAACTGAAAGCCATTTCCAGATCACACTTTATCTAAAGACAGTCACTTTCTAATATGTCTCCTGAATTCAAAAGGCTAAACCAGATAAGGGAAATCAAAGAGGCCACCACTTCCATTCAAGCTGTATGCCCTCCAATTCCAGTCAAACCTACGCAGACAAAACCGTGAACAGCACTGATGGTGAGAAATGGTTTTTCAAAGATGAGGAACAAAAGGTTCACCTGACAGCAACCAATCCTATGTAGTGGAACAAAAACCAGGAGCGACACACAGAACAACAAGGACAGAAGAGCAGAAACTTCCTGGGGCAGCACTCTATGGTCCAAATTCAGTTTTCACTCCTTTCTCAACTGAAGCCTCCTTCCTTACAAAAGTTCTGGGCCCTTTGCTGTTACCTTGGGTATTAAAGGAGTAGAAAGAAAGAAAACAAACTTTTAAAACACTGTCAATAAAAAGATGGGAAACCACATACTTTTCTTCTAAATAATTTACCTAGAAAAGTCCTTATTTTTCACCTTAAAAAGATCCAATTTCTCTAGAAATCATATTAAAAAAGGTCTACTTAAAATATAAGCTGTACACTAAACTGTGGGATAACTGATACTCTTGTGAATAATGAAAGCATACTTAAAATATGCATTCACACACTCCAAAGAACCTGGTTTCACTGAGGGGACATCATCTGGGGTAGGCTTAAACTTACCACTCCCTCTAATTTGCAATGAAAACAAAGCAAGCCCAAGATGTATTTTTCTTCCTTTTACACATCAATTTTATAAAACAGAATCGGAAATCAGCATTTACACCTCTGGTTAAACCACAATTTCCCTTAAATTATAACCAACTATATATCCACATGATATTGTGAAATATCGGTGTAAGTAAAGACACATGGGCACACAAATATTTTTCTTAATGAAATGCTATGCATTTACTATTTCTGACTAGCAATCCAAGTAGTCTATACCTAAGCAGAAGATTGCTAACCTGAAAGAGAAGACAATTCTGAGGGTCTGTCTATAAGCACTCAAACTTGTACCAAATGTATTGGAATAAACATACAACTGAAGTATATATCCATATTCTTAATGAAAGTTCAAGGAACTATCTGGTTAAAAAATGTATGGACTAAAATATATGACAGTCATTTTAAGTGAGAAATATTTGTTACTAATACTTATGATGTAGTTAACAATTTGTATACTTTTAAAAATTAGTATGTATTAATAACTCAATATAAACTTAATTAAGGGATTTTCAAAAAACTTATAAGACAAGTCAGAGGTCAAATTAGCTCATGACCATAATGCTACTTAAGAAATCAGATTCAGTACCATGTGCTAACCTATCATCTATTATACTTCTCAGCCAGAAGAAGAATGAAGTTCCCTCCCAGCCCTTGCCCCAATACAAGAGCCATAAAGGAGGCATCATGGCTTTTCAAGCTGTACTGATATACCCTGATATACCCTAAGCCCTACCAGGGCCTGGCACAGTACTCAGTATTTGTTGAAATGAGTGAAGAAATTTTAAGAGCAGGTAGGAACAAGTAAACCTGAAGAAATCAGAGAGATGATCACGAAGATACCTCATAAAGGTATAACTGATTAATAAGAACATTCCCATGACAGCTGATGTCAAATGTAAGCTAGTCTACATCTTAGAAATTAATTCTATCTGAATTACAACTCAGACTTCAGGAAGAGCAAACTTTTCCTAGAAAATCGTATAAAATGATTTAAAATTCTGAATAACTTTAAATCCTGATAAAAATGGTCAGAACTGATTAAGCAGGAAAACACCACTCACAAATTCATAAAACCCAGCTAGTTGTTCTATCTGAAGGGAAACCATGGCTCGTGAACTTCAAGAGTGCTCTTTGTCTCACTTTCTTTGTAGTTTCTCACAATTACTTAGGGAAAAAAATGTCAGAAATTCAAAATTCCTTTGGTTAACATCACAATAATTCTCCTGAGTATACCCTACTTTTTATTTACATAATGCCCTAAATCTCTGTAGGCGATGACATTAGTTTTGATGCTATTACAATTTCGGAAAGTTGCATCAATTGTATTCACTCTTTTGAATTTTAAGAATTCAGAGAGGTAGGTCCTCAAGTTCTCTGGGAGGTACCTTACTCAACTAGGACAGTAATATTAAATCCCTCCTAGCTACAAATTACAGTTGAGAAAAAGCCTGCTTAAGTGAGTACAAAACCCCCTTGTCTCCCCCTCACAAAGTATGTTTGAGAAAGGAAACCTCTGTCTCTCGTTTTACTGTTTTAAAATCTGTTCAACTGCTAGACTGTCTAGCCTGGCGTCTACCTATCACTGCAGCGACACGAGCAAGTAAGTCCAGTTTCTCTGCTACAACAGCACATTTTAATTGTTGGCCACTAGCTATCTGAATCAGATATGACACCCAAAGTGATACCCTATATACTAAACACCGCAAACATAGGACTCCACGCAGGAGCAAAAAATAAAAAGTTTCTAAACAGGCTGCGCTTGCTGTCACTACCTGCAGAAGAGCAGACAACTCACAGCAACGACTGCTCAGCCTTTCGCGGCCTCCAAGGCTAAGAAGTGGAGAATCAATTGTCCCACTTGTTCTTTCTGGCTTCCCCTGACCCTACGATTGGCGAGGCAATTCCCACCAAGAGTTTGCAAAGTGCTTTGGGAGCTTGTGGGATAGGAGATGCGGGTTTTATTAGTCTATTACTCAGGAGCACTGCACGGAACCACTGTCACTGCGTCGGGGGTAGGCTGTGGCATAATAACCCTCGCTGAGCAGAGCAAAAGAGAGGACAGACCCCTTCATTTTCCTAAAGGGTTGGCAGGCCATTTTTTGAGGCTGGGTTATTTTTCAACCCGCAGCGAGACCGCACGTGAAAAGTTACGTCCACGTCCCTTACAGGGGCACTCGGACAGTGCCCATCCCTGCGGGGCTGGAGTCCCGGGAGCCCGGCGGGTAGGCGTGCTAGGGGCTGGGCCTACCCCCGGGGAACGTGGGGAGGTGCCGGGACCGGCGAGGGGCCCGGGCGCGGCCGGCGCCCGCGGGCGGCCACTTGCAGCTCCGGCGGGGCGGGAGGCCGGGCCCGGCGCGGGGAACGGCCCGGGAGGTCGGCCGCGCCAACCCCGCGCCGCCCCGTTGCCGGGAAGGCTCGCGCCCCGCGGCCGGCGGCGTGGGGGAGGGGAGGCCGGGCCTGCGGCCTGTTGGGGGAGTTCAGCCCGGGCCTCGCGTGCGGCTGGCGGCCGGGCCCCCGACCCCGGGGTCCCGGGAGCCGACCAGAGACTCACCGGAAAGGCCCGGATCCGCATCTTGGTGTCCTTCCGGCTGCCCGTGCCTTTGCTCAGATTCGACATGGTGCTCGTCCCCTCCCCGGCGGCGGCTTCGGGTCGCACTCCGAAGCGCCGGTGTCACATTTAAGGCGGACGGGCGGGCGGGCGGGCAAGGGGCGATGCTGGGGGCGGCGGCGGCGCGGCCCTGGGCTGGACTGGAGAGCTGGCCGGCCCCGGGGCGGCCGCGGCGGGGGCGGCGGCGGCTCGGGCTCCGGCGGCTCGGCCTCGGCGGGGAGCAGCGCTGGCGCGGCGGCTCCGCTGGGTCCCCCTCACGCCGGGCTCGACTCCCTTTATCGCGCTCCTCCGCGATGGCGGCGGCGACGGACAAACATCTCACTGCGCAGGCCGAACGTCCTCCTCCTTCTCCTCCTCCGCCTCAGCGAGACGAGATCCGGCCCAGAGGGAGGGAGGAGAGCCGGAGAGTGGAGAGGTTGGGGGAGGGGGTGGGAGGACGGGATGGGGAGGCGGCGGCCGCGGCGGGGACGCGCGGATCTCGCGAGAAGAAGGCGAGCGCGCTCCCCCGGGTGGGGTGGGGCGAAGCCCGGAGCGGGAGGGAAGGCGGAGGAACGGGGAGTTGGGAAGTGGGCGGGGCCAGCGAGGTGGGGCAGTGGGAAAGGGGCGGGGCCGAGGGCGGGAGGTGTAAGCTGCCTTTTGAAAGGGGAGCGTCCGTGTACGGGGTGCTGAGCAGAGGTGGTTGCTGATTGGTGGAATGTGGAGCGGGCGTAGCGGGTCCTGGTCACGTGGCCTGCGGGGGCGGGGAATTCGGAGAGCTGGAGCCAGGCGGTAGTGGGCTGGGTTCCGCTGGCAGGGCGGGGCGCGGCGGGGCGGGGCTGCGCGGCGTGTATAGTCTCGGGGAGGAGCGAGGGGTGCTAGGTGGATAATGATGTTCTGGAACTCGTTCCCATATTTTTCTAGGGCAAGTGGACTAGGGTTGGGTACTTCAGCAGAAACCAGAAAGTCGAAAAAAGTGTTTGTGCAAAAATTACCTGCAGTGTCGGTAATTAGAGTCTTGATGCTTAGTAGGGTATTTGAATTGGATGTGCAACCCCCCAACTTACAGACTGAGGGACAGGGATGTTAATTCACAAACTCTTCATAAGCTGCAGGAGGTCCAGGATCTCTTGAGTCACTGATATATTCTGGAACCTAGCACTAATTAGTGTTGAACGCTCTTTGGTTATCATTGAAGCAAATGACAACTCCTTTAATGTAGTGATGTTTTGGTAAATGATGTTAAATAGAAGATAGGATAATAGAATAACCTGTCGAATCATTTTTACTGTTACCTAGAGTATTACAGGATTTGAGAACCAAAAGCTTTACAGTTTGTTGTAAAATTGGAAGTTTTTTTGTTTGTTTTTGGTCATTGTAGTCGAGGGTCTAGTTTAATCCATTGGCTTTGATTGTGTTACTCCTAATACACCTCCTTGCCCACTTGATGTTATTTTTGGGCATTTGACTGTAGAGTGAGTTCCCACTAAAGTTTGTGATTTCATCATTTTACATAAGAACCTACTGGGATAGGTAATATTTTTGGAAGCTAGGGTTTCACTACTTTTTTTTAATAGAGCAATTAAAAAAGAAACTGAAAATATATTTTTTTATTTAGTTACAAGAAGGTTGAATCTGCCCTAAATTAACTTAGTGCTGATGACTACATTTATGAGTGCTTTGCTTTGTGCAACTCCTCCTAACATACACATATCATATTTTCTTGTTTTGCTTTTGGTATTTGTCAATCAAAAAATGAACTTAAGCAATAGGATGTCGCTTGAAGCCATATCTGTGTAAATACAGAAGCTAAAAATAGGTCATCAAGAACTGGGTTGATAAGGTAAGATTGGGTGGGGCTCTGACTTAAATATAAGATAATGTGAGTTGGGTGGGAGTGTATAATCTGTATGCTGATTGAACCTCCAATCCATAATTATTAGACTGTAATAACAACGAATGTTCTATCGTTTGCACTGTCATGTGTCCCAGTTTCTTTGTAATATATAAAAATATGTGTTCTGGAACCACTGGTTTAAATACTGGCTCTACCGCTTTATCATCTGTATTGTTTTTTGAGGCAAGATCTTGATTATTAGTGCCTAGAGTTCCTCTGTAAAATAGGAATATGAATAAAACTTCCTCCTTGGGTTGCTATGAAATATAGATAATTTAATACATTTTAGAATTTCTGAGTGCAGTGCTCAGCACAAAGTAGCCAATCACTACCCATTGCCTATTACTCTCATAGATAATTAAAACCAAATTTATACTATCTTCCTTCATTTAATATGTAGGTTTCTAAAAATTATTTGTCTGCTTTTATAAAATAGGTCTTTTAAAACCAGATCAATCTGCAACACTTGAACTTCACACACCAATACATATTTTTTTAAAACAGACCCAATGTAGGTTCTTTATTTTGGCACGTAAGGAAATTAAAGGAATATTTAGCATCGCCTAGCCCCATTATCTTATTAAAGAAGAAATATTTTAATCAGATACGGGGGGGTTATTTTTGAATAAGATGCTGTTCTTTACATTGAGGAACAATGTATTGTGCTGATTTTTCTCATTCCCCTCACCGCCCTGCCCACCAACCTAAGGAACATCATGGCCAGCATTTAGGAGCACCCTGCAGCAAGACATATTTCCACTTAATTATGAAGTATATAATCACTCTCGAATATATTTGTTTTGTTACCCCGGATTTCCATACGTTGGTTTTGTTGAAGCAACATTCAACATTTAGTGCAGTTAAAGCGATCTGTGTTTTCAGTTAGGCTTTTACCCACAAAGAAGAAGAAGAAACTCTTCTAAATGAATGTGTCTGCCCTTGCCATTAAGAAATCAACTTCTCGTTTAACTGTTCTTTTATTCATTCTTTTTTTCAAGAAATACTAAATGGCTGCATATTCCAGGCATGAAGGTGAACAAGGCAGATGAGACCTCCCATCACAGAACAGAGTTCCCTTTTCATGTCTCAAAATTTGGAAAGCACAGACCCTCATTGGATATGGCGACAACTTCCTGTCCCTTCTAGTCCAGAAACCAGAACTTTTGCTTCCTAGAAAAGCAGCATTTACCAAACACATTGGAAATACTCGCCACAGCAGCCGTAGACAATTCTGCCATCCCAGTGGTATCCCTGACTTGGAAATAGTCAAGGGACTTGCAGGATACTTGTTTTTCTGCCAACTGCAACCTGATCTAGAAGAGAAAGGGATGCGGAATTGGAACTCAATAAATGTGGCCTTACTGCACATTGGCATTCCTGCTTACACCGACACTGTCCTGACCTGGGAGAAGCGGGGGCCTCTTTCCATTTTCCACTTGAAGCACATGCAGTCAGGGAACTTGGGAGTTGGTTAGACTGGCCCCCTTTCTGCTTCTCAGTCTGGAAATGGACTTCAACTGGGAGAAGCCAGTGAAAGGGAATTGCCCGGCCTTGGCCATGAGTTTCTAGGTATCCAGGATACCACACTACTTCAATCACCCTCAGACCTGCTGATTTGATTGTGCCGATATCCGTTATTCAACCAGGCTATCAATTCAATTAGTCTCAGTCAGTGGTTTTGAATTTGTAAATACTGTGTATGCTGTTCAAATTGGAAGAGGACGATTTATGGGTATTAACAATTCCTTGAAAGTAAGACTAGATCTTCTGTTTTCTTCCATGTCTCCAGGCAACTCATAAGCATTGTAGGCCTTTGGATATGGCTTTGTACATATTCAGAGTAGCAGTATTCGTATGAGCTTTATAAGTTGGTGTGTGACGGGAGTCTCCCATTAACAGCATAGCCACAGACGCCTACTTATAAAAATAATAAGCCTTCTCATGCACTTTTCTACTTTCTCCTTACTAGTTTTATAGATATAAATATAACTATAGATACATGTATAGATAGCTATATCAAGACAAGAAGCATATAAGATGTGAGCATATGAGACAAGCTGCATCTTGAAAAACTAATGATCATAAAACCGTATCTCTTTTTCTCATTCTATAGTCATGCTAAATCAACTCACCGGCAGGTCTGGAAGCTTTCTAGTTGTCCTGAACAGGGTTCTATTTATTACACATCTTACCCCTTAATATTTTGAAACAAATGTCTATTTATACAACCAACTAACCTAATTTAATAGAATAGAAATTCTCCATCGAAATGTATAGGCATTGCATCCATGTAATTTCATTTGGAAGGGAAAAACAATTCCCTCTTATTGGTAGCAGAAACCATACCAAAAAACTCCCAGGAAACAATTATGAATATGTATTACTTTCATCCCTGACTAGAAAAGTATATGTTGAAACTAATAGCTCATCAGCTCTGTGAAGGAAGTTAATTTTGCAGTTGAAATAAAAGATGGTTTCAGAGATCTATAAAAGTCGTCTAAATTTTATGCTAGATGTAGTATTTCTGTGAATTATAAATACAACCGTCAACAGATGTAATAAACTAGCATTATCTTTGAACTTCTTTAGCAAGGTATTTGCTTTTAGTTCATAGCACTGTGTTGTTTTTTGGAAGGAAAGATACAGACAGGAATGAAGGTGAGCAGGTTGGCAGGAGGAAGCATTATTTTAGTTAGTTATTCATCTTGGTTGCTCCCTCCAGCCCAGGGCGCAAACCTGCATCCTTGGAATATATGTGGACCGTCCTGGCCTGAGTTCGCAGACTTAACCACTACGTCACCAGGACATGCCTAAAACTGTGTTCTTAATTCTCTTAAAGTAGTAAAAACCAAAATCTGAATAAAGCAAACAAGTCTTGGCAGAGATGAACAAAACCTTTAAGAGATTAACAAATGAAAAAAAAAAAATGTTGGGACCAATTACTAGCCCAATTTTATCTAATGAACGAATTCCTAGAGATAAGTTGATTTCAAGTTACTGGTTTCTGAATCTTCTAGTCCTTGAGTGGAAGGTTATTGGGCAAAGGACCCATTAAATGAGAAGTTCCGGTAAAAGAGAAAAAACACAGCTATCTTGCTGAGATGAGGCCAGCCACTTTATATCCAACCCAGTTAAAAACCTTAGGAAAATACATTTCTGAGAGCTTTGGAAATGGGTCTTCTCTGATACTGATATTCCTGAGAAGTACCTCTCTCTTTGTAAACTCATTGGAGAAATTGTTTCAGATGCTTGAATTGCTGCAGTAGTTTTACCTTCTTTGATTATTATAGCGGCATTAGGTCTTTTTTGGGAGGGGAGTGTTTCCTGCTTGCATCTTGTTTTCTTGTTTTGATGTGGTCTTGGGAGAAATTAGTTTCCACTTTTTATCTCAATAGCCAAAGGGACCCATCTTCCCTCTCCCCTTGCCAGCTCAGCCCAGGGAGATAAAAAATGTTGGGACTGCGGCAATCAGACCCTCTCCTAGAAACTCTTGAGTACGTGACTGAAGGTCACTAGGACAGTTGGTTAAGACAGGCAGTGGCAGTGGGTGGCCCAGTCTCTTTCTCCTGAATGACTTTAGCTGTCTGTCCTGTGCTTAGGCTTTCCAGGGACCCCTAGTTCCTGCATGTTCGCCTGTTTCTCCCAACTCCCCTCCTTTCTGTGTCTCCAAATGTGCCTTCCCCAAATTCCAATTTTGCTTAAAATAGTTAAAGTTTGTTTCCGCTGTGTATCAGTCAGGGTCCTGGCAGGAAACAGATGGCTCACTTAAACAGGGAAATTGAGGAGCATTTAATTCAGGGACTGTTTACATAAGTGTGGGCAAACTTAGAGGAGGGATCAAAGGGTGAGCATCTCAGGACTACTGACCTCAGGGATCCTCGCACCACTTCTAGGCTGGAAGGACTAGGGGGAGAGGCGGCCACCAGAACCTGCTGAGAATGCCCTCTGCAGCTATGGCAGAGGGCTGTTGGACCAACCTGGCCTCTCAGGAAGACCCAAGTTATCGACTATCTCTGGCTCAGTAGGGAAGCAGCCAGGGCACAAAATATCCCAACCTTACTCTCTGCCTTCCCTTGAACTTGCTGGCTGCTGCCTCCTATTGGATGAATCTACCCTAAAGGCAGGAGGAGAGGAAGCCCACTGATGTCATCTTCCCAGGACACAGCACAAGGTAGGGAGCAGAACTGGAGAGCCACAAAGGAAAATCCATGTGCAGTGCGTAGGACTTTTGTCTGGTAGAAGTGAAATATGCAGTGTGTCAGTATACATACACATTACATTTCTTTTTAAAGCCTTTCATATATCTCTAGTCTGTGCCCCCCTGCAAGATGCCCTGCTGTGGAGATATGAAGCTCATATCCAAGCCCTGTGCCCTGGCAAGATTCCTGCCATCACCTGCAGGAATGAGCATCTACTTCCTTCAGACACCTGCCAACTGCGCTCTAAGTCGCGGAGCTAGGGGCCTGGCTTTGTCTGGGTGGAGGGCGGGGCACTGTGACCTTTTCCAAACCGTGAAAACCATCACATCGACTAGCAGTAGCCAAACATTGCCAGTTCATTTATATTTTAGAATGTGAAATAATATCTAACCATGACGAGGATTGCCAGCTCTGGAAGCAGACTACCCATATTCATATCTGAGTTCTTCTGTGTAGTGAGTCATATTTATCCACATTGGTAAAATTAGGTTAATGATAGTGCCGACTTCACAAGGCTCACAGTGTGAGGAATAAATGAAATAATGTAGACAAAGTTATTAGCCAGCACTCAATGAGTAGTTTGAACTCAAGGAATAGTCACAATTATTTTCTGGCTCATTCCTGATACCATTTTTAACTTTTCAGCCTAGATGAGGTCAATGACAAAAGCCATGGATCCCCGCTATCCATTCTCATACTCTTTCTTGTATTCTTTCTTTCCAAAATGTGCAGCTTATATACATGGTCATCATCATGTATTGTCTGCATTGCTTTCCCCACTGCCATATCACTTTTGTCATGCACAAGAGGGCAGCAGAGCTGGAGCGTACATTGCCACAGTAATGGAAAAGTGAGGAGTCTTCTGTCAATGTTAAGTGCCTGGCAAAATTTGATCAAAAGATGATGCTATGTTACTTAGATTTGTTTGTTTGTTTGTCTGTTTGATCTAGTGATCAGAAGGCAGTTCTATTATGGTGTCCATAGAAACAAAAGAAATGATTCACATGGCTCTGGTTTGATCATATTAATCACCATCAGTTGTTGGTGATTTTGCATAGTTTAATGTTATTCATGCTATTATTAATGCTATGGCTAATGCTCTTATACTAAGCAGTGATACATAGTAACAAGTGACCATGGGTAGAAAGAAGAAAGAATTACAAATTAATTGAAACCAAGCAGTAATACTTATAGAAACCAGTCACTCAGCTCTTCTCTAAGTACCTGTCATTTGAACTCAAAGAATAGGAGTAATGATCACATGACTATCTTAAAGCCATAGCTATTAAACAACTGAAGAAATATGTGAACTTAGAGGACTGTTACAAGTGAAGGTTGCCCACGAAAAGAAAGCATCTAAATCAGCAAAATTAATTTTTTTCCTGCAAATATTAGAAAACCCCACTTAGGCTGGCATAAGCAGTAATCAGTCTATTATTTCACATTTCAAGAAGGTTCAAGGAAGTGTTCCCAGCACAGTCTATCAGAGTTCCAGCCTCACTTTGTGGCAATTCTCTCTTTCCTGGCCTTGGGCTGGCAGGAAGGTGGCCACAGTGTTAATTGCTATGGTATCACAGACATGACAAAATCCAGGTGAGAAGAAGAGAGACTCAGTCTCTGTCTTATGGCTTTGTGTATCAAGCTAGGAAACTGTTCTCGGAAGACATCTGGGAGACTCTCTCATGGCTTCTTGGCCAAAACAGGTTACATGTGTATTTTAACCCATTCAGTGCCAAGGAGAATGGACATACTCATAAGTAAACATTGGGGTCCAATCTTGGGTGTCAATCGCTCCCGCCCATAATACATTTATCTCTAAAGAGATTTTACATGGAGATTAATGATTTTAAGGGAGAGTGGAAGAGAGAGAGAGAGAGAGAGAGAGAGAGAGAGAGAGAGAGAGAGAGAGTGTGTGTGTGTGTGTGTGTGTGTGTGTGTGTGTGTGTGTGTGTATAATAGTATTGGGTCTGTTAAAGGGGCCCTAGTCTCCAAACTACTCTGAAAGGATAGCTCCCGTGCACAGCTACAATGATCAAAGAGAAGTATATATGACAGCCTGGGACCCACAGAAAGGAGAAGCTTGTTTCAAAAAGTCACGTGGGCATGGACATCACACAGACACTCACACACTCCTTTCCTGGGTTGTAGGCGTCTCTTTCAGAACTGCCGGAGAAAATGATTCTCTGCTTTTCCTGCAGAGAGATGGGATCCATAGACTAGGCTAACCACAGGCAAGTGAGGATGAGCCAGCTGTCCACATAGAGCAATCTGACCTGTGACAAAGAAGGCTTGTTACCCTCCAAAGCAAAACAAAGCAAAACCTATACAAAAACACATAGAGACCAAGCAAGTCTTCTGTTTGGTCAGATGGGTTAGTTAGGGTACATGGTGTGGGAGGCCCTGTGCTCTCTCTGTACACCCCATAGGCCTCCACACTGAGCCCAAAGCCAGCAGCACCACTGCTGGATACAGCATTGAGCTCTAAGGTCTTTTCTAAAGTAAATCCTTGTGGGACGAAGACTATATTAAACCGCCAGCACCTCAGCTTTAATTATTGCTTCATAGAAATGAAGCATACCTGGAACCAAGTTCCCCAGATGGGCAGGAAAGAACTTAAAAAGGACAAAAGCAAATTCTTCATCATCTCTAAAGCACAGGAAAATTTGACCAAGTGCTTCAAACCAGTGTCCCACCTGAGCTGATCTTTGGGGAGGAAACCAGGACTTCAGACTCAGGAGAGAGGCCTCTTAGTCCTCTGGGAGTGTCTTCTCTTCAGGCCTGACTCCTTGGGGGGATTCTGTTCTTCTCCAGGTCATGCTTGTTGATCAGAGGTTGGCTGTTCTCCACATATCAGTGCAATGATCTGAGACACCTTCCATGAATGAAGTATGATCTTGAGTTCATTTTAGACCCTCGTCAAGGAAGTGAGAGTGTGTGTGAGAACTTTGTGTTAGGATGGGTAGCTCAGAAATGTTTATACTTGATTAATAAAAAAACATGTATATCGATCATTCTGGATCTTTTCAACTCATGATCCTGTTTTCACTGTTTAGTAGCAAAGGCGTGTGTGTCTCCAAAATTGTAATCAGTTGGTATCACAAGGTCATGCCTTGGGGACTAAAGGGTCATATTTCAGGTCAGAGTTATTCTTCATTTTCAAAATTCACTCACTTCCTAAAAGTAAGAAAACATCTGACGTACAGTTTTGTGGTGTTCTTACTTGGAAAGGATTTTGTAAAGGAAAAGAAGGCTGCTGTTGATTGAATGCTTAGTAGGTGCCTGTTTTAAAACTCAACTTTGCTTACTGCTTCCAGCCACCTGTGGGATTCAATACAATCAGCATCACGATAAAGAGCTCTTTGTTTGACCCCAAACACAACTAATTAGTTGAACACCCGGGTGGTCCTGGATAGAAAGTGGTAATAATATTACCTACTGGATGAGATTGTGGTGAGAATCAATGGGCAGGAACATTTCAGCTCTTAACACATCATTGTACACATAATAAGCACTTAGTAAATATCTACTTTTGTTTTCTGTTTCTCTCATTTTATAAGTCAGGCAGTCATATCTCAGAGAAATTAAATAACTTGTCATATCTAAGGGAGGTTAAGAGATTTGCCGAAGGTCACCACATGATCATGACAGAGGTGCTCAAACTCTCTTATCTAATTTGAGATTCGTCCAGTTATCATGTTTAGACAGTTCATAGCTATGCCATTTTTCTGTTGAATTGCCTATTTCACACTGTTCCATACAGGCTGAAAGGACAAAGCTCCTAGATATTGGGGGACAGAAATCATCTTGGAGACTGTCATTCTGAGTGATCTGCACCTAGGGACTCTAAGAAGGGGTAGCTGAACAACCAATATATTCTGAAGACACCAACCAACTACCTATCACCCATCTAAAAGGCATCCTGAACATGTAATAATACTCTGAGGTGGGGCAAGGTGATGTGTTTGCCTGGGGCCACAAAAATAGAAGGAACAGAACCCTGGTGAGAAGTGTGTCTGGCTGTATTACCCTTGCTTCTGGGCACCTGTGGGATCACCACCTGCTTTGAAAAAGCTCTCAGTGTGGGCAGAGTGATTTCGAACAATGTAGAGCAAAACCTCAGATGACAAACCCCTCAGAATCAGGTGTTATTAGTCAGGGTTCTCCAGAGAAACAGGATCGACAGGAGATGTAGATAGATAGATAGATCATTGTTATAAGCAGTTGAATCATCATTTTGGAGGTTAAGAATTCCCAGCAGCCACTGTCTGTTAACTAGAAAAAGCCAGGAAAGTCAGGGGTATCATTCTGTCCAGGTCCAAATCTGTAAATTCAAGGTCCAGGACTACCCATGTCCAGGTGTAAGGGAAGAAACTCCCAGCCCAAGTGAAGGGTGAATGTCCTCTCCCTCTGCGGATTGGATGATGCCCATGTACATTGTCCGACGGATTCAAATGCTAATTTCTTCTGGAGATATCTTCACAAACACACCCAGAAATACTCTTTTACCTGCTATCTGGGATTCCCTTAGTCCAGTCAGGTTGACACATACAATTAACCAGGCTCTTTTTTCTGTGCCGTGGCATGAAAGAAAAGTAAAACTAAACCTAGCAAATGTACAAGCAAATAAATAAGCCAGTAAATAAAGCAAACACCCTCTGTGCTCAGATACCCCCACCACCGGAAAGTAACTGGAAACGGTTTAGCTGATCTACATGGTGAAGTTGTCTTTTGGCGCCAAGAGTTTAAAGGCATTTCCATGCATTACGTTACAGGTTATAGGAAATAGACGTGGTATTTTGATTGTGAATATTTAAGTCATCACAAAAAAAGTCAGTTTGGAACATTTTAATCACCCTCCAAATATAAAAATATATGTATGATTTTATCGGGTATTAAGTGTTTCTTCACATGGAAAGAAAAAGACTGACAAATTCTGGACTCTAGAAATACATAGATTGACACCTTTAGGTGTACTGATGTTCTCAACTGAATTTGAAATGCATTAAATTAGGAAGGCTTATTGGGAGTGGATAGAAATGCGTAGGTGGGTAACAACACTAATTTAATAGACTGTTCTTTTTAGGAACTGGGTGGTCAGTAAATACACATTTAGGTATTCCCTGGGTTGTTCTTTCAACTTTATAGTAGATAACTATACTTTTAGGCAAAATGTTAGGAAAAACCATGAATGAACGTATCACATTACCTGTAGTCAGATTTTCTTTATAAAGCAGCGTCCAGAATGTGTATACATCATAGGAAGTCTTATAGTTAGTGGACTGGATACATGAACATGTAGAGTTAATACTACTATCGATTACGATTTGTTTTGAGTGCCTCCTATGTGCCAGCCACTATACAAAGCACCTAATAATTTAGCACAAGTATTACTTGGAGTGTGTATTTTTTCCATCCTTAATGGACAGGTTAGGAAAAGGTGTAAGCAGGTTACATAACTTGCTAGAGGGTTGGATAATCAAGTAGCACTGCTAAGATGCAAACCGTGTGCAAACTGTATCCGTCCGAGTCTCCAGCCAACTATTAGTCACTGCGTTCCAGGAAAGGGAGAGATGAATGGAGACATTTAGAGATTATCTAGTTCTATTTCTCACCACTTGTTAGAAATGAATAAAAGGGTCAGTAGCATGAGAGTTTCCCCTCTTCGCCAAGGATTTTTCTGCTAATCATAATGTCTCTAAGTGCAGTTGCTTTTTATTTTTTATCAACTGTGTTCACAAGCAGATTTCTGTAAGCAACAAATTTCCATACTACACTTGAACTATAGTTTGAGGTTAGGTTTCCATCTATATACTTTCTCCCCGTATTATACATGTCATAAAGGATGGCACCCTGATGCTATAAATACTATGTCCAAAAAAGTAACATTAGCTTGAGCCTTTGAATGCACTCAAATTGTGCACATTTCTCTGGCAGGAAAAACCCATGAAATTTAAAGTAAATATGTATTGCATTCATTTGAGTGAAAATGCTATAATTCTGGAATTGTTTTTCCCCTAGCTCCCTTACAAAACTGCAGTTTTTCTGGGACTTTTATTTTATCAGTGACTGATTTGCACAGGATAAAAAAAGTGAATATAGAAATGAGCATTAATAAAAAACAAAAAGGGACATATTTATGTCCTTTCCTCCATCGGCGTCTCCCTGCATCACGGCTCAGGTTTTTAATACCACTCCCGAAATTATGGCATGGAGGTCTGACAGTGCCCCAGAAATGAAGAGAACCCCTAAATCTTCCTTCAGGTTTTAAATGCTGAGCCGTTGTCCATGGACTGCAGTGTTGGAAGTCCTGGGTTTAGCTCTCAGCTCCGCCACTCACTAGACGAGTAACAGTAACCCTTCTTATCTCCGGAGCCATTTTTTCATCAGCTATAAAGGCCTCACCTGTCAGGGCTCCAGTGGGCATCAAAGGAAAGCGTATTTATGTTCTGGCAACAAGATAGTAATAACAAAGAACAATGCAATAAATAAGTAAGAAAAATTGTTTCTTCTTGTTTTTTTTTCTCCATTTTCTCTAAGGCATAACTACTGTTTCAGAGTGTGATGGAACTGTGGACCTCTTTCTAGATCTCAGGACATAAGAGAGTGGGATCTACTCCACAGTCTTCTGCACATCAGCACACCTTTAGAGTGAGGTGCTCATTACCCTTATTCCAGCCTACCTTTTCTGAGATTTTTTTTTATAGCTAACAGTGGTGACAGACAGTGTCTCTTCGGAGCAACAGGCAGCCATCTTTACTATCCAGATAAAATACTTGGATTCCCAAGCCTCAGGATTTCTCTCCCCCATAGCATTCCCCTGCATGTACCCCTATCTGACTGGGTCCACCTTGCTGCCCTTTAAGAAATGAGCCTTGGGGAATGAGTACAAATGCTGATTGTAAAGCTAGTACTGTTGGTATTTGCATAGCCTTTATCTGTGACCCAGGAATTCACGTCTTCTTCTAACCTTCATCACACTAAGGCAGGCTTCCTCTACCACGTACAAGGACTGGAAAGTCTCAGACCCTGCACAGTTCTTGGCAAGAAGTGGGGATGTCAAATGAACACAAAGGTTTTTTTTCCTCGGGTGCTCTCTGGTGGCCTAACAGTCTGGACGCCGTGGGAACAGAGTCCCACATGCAACCTCAGGTCCCAGGTTCAAGAGATGCCGGGTTCAAGACCCCAAATGGGGGGAAACAATCAATGTGAACAACTAAATAAAAACAAATAAAGCACTTTTCCCTCCTCTCTCTTCCTGCCTGCTTGCCTGCTCGCCTTCATTCCTGCCTACACCTTTCCTTAAAAAAATGGTTTTTTCCTCTTGTTATGTTTTGAAATGATTTTTTACAAAATAAGTGCCAGCTTTTGGGGAGAATGGGCTGTGTATTGTAGTGATTAAGCATGTAGATTCTGTGGTCAGACAGCCTGGGGTCTGATGCTGTCTAGGACTTTCTTTCAGTTCGGATGTCTCAGAAACAACTCTAAGGTAGGCTTCCGGAATCCCTGGTGTCTCAGGTGCCAAGTCAGTGACTGGGGCACGAATCATGAAAAGCCCAAGGACCTGGCTGGAGACCAGGGACTAGGGGGAGCGACCAAAATAAATAAGCAAAATAAAAATTCGTCTTCCTCTTCCTTTGTTCCTTCTGTAAAAATTCCCCTTCCTCCCCTCCTTTCCTTTAAAAAAAAAAAAAAAAAAAAAAAAGAGAAAGGATGTGGATGAAAACTGTTTATTTGAGAGGTGACCCCAGTCATCCCAGGTCCAAACTGAGGAAATAAGAAGGGGGAGGGAAGGAAAGCAATACATGATGAATTTTCAAGTAAGAGAAGTGTAATCCTACTGGGAATTCATAGCAGCAAATATAGAACACATTCCTCTGAGTTCTCCTACTTAATGGGTGAAAGAACAGGGATGCTTTATACCAAATCCCACCCATCATTGATTGAGGGCTCCTGGGAGGGGTCAGGGGAGCTGCCAGCTCGGCTTTTCTAGCCCGGCTTGTGTAGAGCTCAAACAAGCTGCAGCAGGCGCTGACACTTGAAAGTAAGGTCTGAGTGTGGCCACCCGGGAAAAGGTCCCAGGGAATGCAGTTGACAGCCACACCCACAGATGCCACAGACAGCTGCTGACGGTGTATTCTTAGGAAGCAACTCAACCTCTTTATGCCCCAGTTTTGTCATCTGTAAAATGGGAAGAATAATGGGGCCCACCTCACGGGCTTGCTAGAAGAGAGTTGCAATCCAGGTAAAACACCTAAAAAAGACTTTCACAGAAGAACATGCTTTTATTGACTGATTGATATTTGTCTGTATAATTTTCTGGTATTCTGGGGGTCGACTTCTACATTCATTATGCCGTGAAGTTTTATATAACTAAATGCCTGACATGGACACTTAAAGATTCAAAATACATTTATATTTGCCATCTGTCAAGGACCAATATTGACAGCCCCATGGGAAGCAAGTACTAAAAAAGATGTGTTTAAAACTGATAATTCCTATTTAAATTTCCTTAGTTTATGGGACTCGGCACTCCTGAACTCTTTAATTTAAAGATTTACTGCTTTGTCAGAGAAACTCGTTAAATCTTATTTGAAGTGTCAGGAGCACAGCCGCAGCAGATTTTGTTTCCTGTTCTTCTATTGTGGGAATGAGAATATAAAAGAGAAGTGTATTTTGAACTCGGTTTTCTTGCATCGTGTGTCATTTATGTCAGATTCCTGCAAATTAGCATCAGAGTAAGTATCAAATTCTCTAAAACAACCAAATACTCAAGAATTTACTAAACATTATGTAACTTTTGATTATTTTAAATTGATTTTATTGAAGGAATATTGCATTTTAACATTTACTTGGTTTGAGGCATACAGATAGCAAATTTACACCCGTATATAACACAGCAGTTTCACCGCTATTTCCTTTTTTTCCTTCACTTTACAATTAATCCCCTTTACTCGGTTTCCCTCCTCCCCTTCCCCATTTCTTCTGTACCCTTTGATTTGCCTTTTTACCCCCACCACCAAGAATCTAATGTTTGGATTCTCTCTCTCCCCCTTCCTCCCTCCCTCTCTCCCTCTCTCTCTCTGTCTCTCTGTCTGTCTGTCTGTCTGTCTCTCTCTCCTAGTCTTATTTAATTTATATCATTCATTTGTTTTCTATTGCTATACAGCTCAGATAAGTACTGTCATACGATGTCTTTCTTTCTCTTTCTGATTTATCTCATTAAGCACAATTCTCTCCAAGTCCATCCATGTTGCTGCAACTGGTGAGAGTTCTTCCCTTTTGATAGCTGCGTAGTATTCCATTGTGTACACGTACCACATCTTCTCTATCCACTCATCTACTCATGGGCATTTAGGCAGTTTCCAGCTCTTGGTTATTGTGAATTATGCTGCAATGAATATGGGGGGGGGTGCATATAACTCTACAAATAAAAGATACACTTCTCTCCAAAGTTAAACAACATGGGTAGGAAGTATAACTTACCAAGGACAAGACTCATATATATGGAAAATAACTCTCCAGAGATCTCTGGATTTACCTAGTTCTTACTCTAATAGCACCCCTATAACCTTCATTCCCTTGATATTCCCAAACAGTCCTATTGGTTTGCTCTTCTTTAATGCTTAATCTCTTATTCAAAGATCCTTTTTCACATGTTACTCAAGTTTTAATATTAAGGATATATTCTAAATAATTGTCTCCCAAATCCTTGTGTCATTTTTACAGTTGCTCAGTTAGGTATTCTTTTCTTTGTCTAAGTTTAAGACTATATGACTGCAACATATTTGTGAATATATATGAATATGAAAGAAGCTAAGAAAGTGATCATCTTCCTATAAATATTTTAAGTGCTTTGGCTAAAAGAGAATGAACCATAATCTTCCACATTAAAATTCTGACATTTTTAATAAACACATTTTATTTTTAATAAGCTAGCTTTGTCCTTCGCATTTAAATATCTTACATTGAAAGCTATTAAATGGTGCTTAATTTTTATTATAGACCTAGAAGACCGGAAAAGCCTGTAAATTTTCTTTTTTTCAAACTTAAAAATATTTTTTGATGTCTTACTGCCCTATAAAACTTTTCTAAGTAGGAGGCACAATAGTTTTCCATAAATTTAATCCATAGAGACAATGACATTATTTTTACTTCTTGAAGCTTCCTAGTCATTTTCTTCCTTGTTTGACCAGTTTAATAAAACATATCCCTATAGGTAATATAAATCAAGTGCTTTTATTGTAAATATAAGATATTCAGTTTATCAGAAAGCAAAAATTAATGGAATTCAGCATTCAATCTATACTGTTATAAAAAGAGCATAAAATAAATCAGTTTTTTAAAAGTTCAATTATATAACAGATTATGTTGAAAAGTATTTTAGAGGTGCACCCTGCTGGAGCAGCAGTTAAGCCAAGCATCTCCAGCAGCAAGCCACAGTCCCTTGGGTTCGAGTCCCAGGTCCGGTGGGGAACAACTAGTGTGAACAACTAAATAAAAATAAAATAAAATACTTCTTCCTTCTCTCTTCCTGCCTACCTGCCTACTTACCTTCATTCCTACTCGTACCTCTCCTTTAAAAAAATAAGTCCTTTAGTTGTATTTAAATGTTTAAAAACAGTTTTCAGTGCCTACGTGTAATTATAAAAATAATGTAACAGTTATTAAATGCATTATATCTCCTTTGCTAAATCTAAGTATGTTAAACTTTTTTCTGAAAGGTAAGCATCAATCCAAATCCTCTGAAAATGAAATTCTATTCTTACTTTTTCTCTGAATGCCTTCCAGGACTTTAAATTCCATTATAAAATTCAGCATTTACTTGTTTCTTTGATCATCAGTGCTATGATTTCGGATACTTTTTGTGTGCTAACCTCCAGGAAGACCATGGTAAAATGACATGCTCCCTGGCCAAGGAAACGAGATAGTAATCAATGCCACCAAAAAGCCCATGGAAAACAACCGTGGTAAGTACTGTGTAAGATAGCTTACCATGTTCTGTGAAAATGTATAGTAAGGAAACCTGAGTCAGGTTAGGGAGTAAAGGGAAGGCTTCCTGGAGGAAGAGACATTTGAAATGAAATCTGAGGGATGAGTAGGAGTAAAACATAAAGTACCAGTTGACTACAATGCCATGTCTATAGTCTAAGAATCCATTTACAGAATTCCATGTTAAGATCTCACAGTTCCAGTAAATAGTAGCTCATAATTAGGGACCCCTAGTCCTCTAGTTTTAGAGATACAATCCCTCGGCTACTATAACTATCTGGGTCTCAAATTTTTGTTTTATTAATAGGATAAATTATAATTCTAGCTCTATTTTTGAGAATATTGTTTTAAAAATAAAATAGGCTATGTGAGGGTGTTATGTTTTTACACAATAGAGTTCTATGCAAATGATTTTTAGTATCTTACATAATCTTTTTTTTTTTTTTTAATAAATAAACAAAAGGAGTCAGTGCTTTAGAGGAAAGGGTTATTTGTTCTGTGACTAAAATTTCTAGGTAATCTTGCCCAGGTGCTTAATAGCATATAAGTTTTAGTAACGGGTTCCCTGATAGCTCACCTGGACACAGAATTAAGCAAGATAGATCTTATTAGTCCCTGAAAGAATCATTAGAGCAAAGACGCAGTCCATACCAAGAGTAGAAGTAAAAGCCATTCATTCATCTTTTCATCTATTCCATTAATATTTAGCTCAGAGGACACTAGGAAAAGCAAGACAATGAGACAGAAGTTGCCCCTCCCCTCTTAAAGCTAATAGTCTAGTTCTAGTCCAGTGTTGCGAGCATGCATGGATGCTGAGTTTCAGGAACATACACTAGAAAGGACATGTGCTCAGATGTACTGTCTGTTATCTAAACGACAAGGCCAGTGATTCAGTCAAGATTGAGGCATCCACAGGCTGTGGAAGGTACCTAAGTTGCTTGTCTTGCTTCATCCCACTGCCTGGAATACGTCCGCTCTGGCAATTGTCTAGATTCCATGTTGAGAGCAGAGTACAGCTGCTAAATATGTGTTCACCCCAACTCCCCTCAGTGAAAGGGTAAGAGAATCCCCCTCAGGAAATACTGAGGCTTCCCGGGACAAGATCATCACTTAAGTGGGAGAGGGCAGGTGTAGCTCACTGTGATGGCAGAGGGGAGGCCTGCTCTGACAGAGCTACATGCTGACTAGACTGAAGCCATTTCTGCAGGAGAGAGAAATGCCAAAGATCCATCCTCAACAACTCAGTTTACAGCCAGCCCTGTTCAGCAGCCTAAATGACACAGGGAATGTCAACACGTTTCTGGAAGGTTATCCACTTACTGAGACAAGACCAAAAGAACCTCAGAGACTTAGGAGACTCCACAGTCTCAAAGCAGGACTGTGACATTGGACTAACAAAAGGAATGTCATTTTGAAATTTCAAGTTCCACCAGAAAGACACAGCAGAGAAGATGTATTTGGTGGCACTACTCTTATTCTGTGCTCCTCCTACCTCCTCTACCCGCTTAGATGCTCAGGGTCCTAGTCCATACCCTGCTCTGCAGTGTTTCCCTATGGAACTCCACTAACCCACCTTTTCTGGACTACTCTAAAACGAAGAAGCTCAACCTTGCAACAAAAATTTCTACTGTGTATTTCATTTCTTATAGACCCCATGGGAGTGGGTAGATCATAAATCAGATACTAACCAGAAAGAAAATAATCATAAAAATCCATTTCTGATAAAAAATGTTCGTGGTAATCATACATTTAAGATAATGTCTAGCATATAAATATTTCCTAAGACTATAAAAGCATCAGGGAATCTCTTTAGGTTATAGCTCTATATGACTCCAGAGAATGGCACTAAAATGTGAAAATGCCAGCCTTATAGGAGAGTCATATTGGAGGCTATATCTTCCGTGTATTCATCTTGTACCTTCATTTAATTTCTACATGTGATTTAATGAAGTTGATTCTATGTGCTTCATCTGATGTTTTATGAATATGCCTAGAGCCCAAGGTACACTCCAGGAAATTCAAAACTTGTCAGTGAGATTGACTCTTTCTGGGCACTGGTACAAATCCCAGAAAGAAAGATTAGTTACATGTTTTCTTTGGTGTTGACATGAGTTAAACCGTATACCTTCAGATTAAGTTTGTGACCTATTCAACACTGAGTTCTTACAAAAGGCCTCAGAGCAAATATATAGTCTCTTAAGTGTAAAAACTGGGAAATGTTGATGACTGCCAAGTCCACGGAGCCTTTATACATTTTACATGCTGAGCAAACACATCAATTCGTCTGACCTGCCCGTGCCCACTTCCTGAGAACTTGTTCCAGTGCTTCTAGTGAGTGGGCAGCCAGCCATTTGACTCCACCCTCCCAAATGCAGCTGATGAACAGGGTTGAGTGACGCAGAGAGAGAATAAAACTAGTAGGTATCAAGACAGAGAACAGTGACCACATGGCTCCAAGGGGAGAGGGTAGGGGACAGGGAAGAGGAGAGAGGGAAAAAGAAATAACACAATCTTGATTCCAGAGAGTTTTCCAATTCCTCTTCTTATTTGTGGGTAGCCCTATCCTGGTCCTGAAACAATCTCTGTAGCAGAGAAGGCCAATTTCCATAGCAGTCTCCAGGAGACATAGAATGCAAGCCACACATGTAGCTTAACATTTTCTAGTTGCTTGGGTCTTAAAGCAAAAAAGAAACACATGAAATTAATTTGAATACTATAATTCAACCCGCTCTATCCACCACATTGCAATTTCAATGTATAATCAATGAACACATGATCAATGAGATATTTATATTCTTATTTTCGTGTGAAGCTGTTAAAGTCTGCTTTGCATGCTACACTAACAACACACCTGAGTTTAGATGAGCTGCAGTCCAAGGGTCCAATTGCCACACGCGAGACTAGCAGTTACCATAGTGGACAGTGCAGGAATAGAGTGATCACGGCAAAACAGTGACGATATCGGGCCCTTTATTTCATCTAAGTAGGACCAGGCGTTGAGGTATTTCAAAAGACTTGGGAATAGAAGTCAGATTCATTTTAAGAAGCAGGTGTGACTTCGCGACTCTGGCCTTTCTCCAGCTGGATGCAAACGTATATGCAGCGTGTAAATTATGCCAAGGAAGAAAGGACAATAGATCTTTGAATCGTGCTTTGAGGAAAGCCTGCCATCAGTCAGAAGAAAGAAATTTCCTTCTTTATTTGAATACTTCTACATCTACATTTTTTGATTGATTTGTTTAGCCATTAGCATAACTTCTCTACCCATATTTTCCTGTACTGATGTTATTTAATTTTGCTGTTTCCTACAGCAAGTGATATCCTAACACTTCTGAGAGAGCACATGTGCAAAAAAGCACAGACATGGTAGCTTGTTTGGTTTGGAAGATGTATGATACCTCTAGGCATATTTTACCCAGGATGTGTTTAGGCTGCAGACTTATATGGAAAAATAAAGCTCTAAAAATAAATCAAGAGGATAATATGAATAAACCACAAAACTCTTAGAAGAAAACATAGAGACAGAAACTTCACGATGCTGCATTTTTTTTGTGTGTGTGTGTATTTGTGAGACACCAAAGATACAGCTACAAAAGAAAAAATAAGCCAATTGAACTTCATGAAAAATAACAGTTTTGTGCATCAAAAGACACGAGTAATAGAGTAAAAAGGCAATCCACAAAATGGAGAAAAATGTTGCCGATCATATTTGGTAAGAGATAAGCATAAAAAATAGATTTCTTAAAACTCAACAACAAAAAACAAACAACACGATTAAAAAATGGACAGAAGACTTGAATAGACATTTCTCCGAAGAAGACATACAAATGGCCAGTAAGCTCAGGAAAAGATGCTCAACATCATGAATCCATGGGTAAATGCAAATCAAAACTATACCGCGTACTACTTTTAGGAGGGCTGCTACGAAAAAGAAGAAAACATTGGTGAGGACGCGGAGGCAGTGGAAGCCCTGCGCGCTGTTGGCGGGAATGTAGAACAGCAGAGCTGTGGAAAACAACACTGCAGTTCCTTCAAATATAAAAGTAGAATTACCGTAGGATCCAGCAATTCCACTTGTGGTTATAGACCCCAGACAATTGAAAACAGGGTCTGGAAAAGATACTTGTACAATCGTGATCATGAAGCATTATTCGTAAGAACTAAAACGTGGAAGCACCCCAAATATCCTTGGATATCCATCCATTGATAAGAAAATTTGGTATATTGGAAGACTGAAGCTATTTGCTAGAACTTATAAAGTGTTTTAAACTAAAGAAACAATAATAATAGATGTATATTACAAACAGGAATAGCAAAGATAGTTTTTTTAACTAATGAAATAGTAATAAAAAAGTACTGGATCAGTAATAAGGACAAATCAGTGTTGGTTGGATGACATGGGACTTAGCACAGGTGACTCCATTTTGGGCTTTTCACCTGTTTCAACACTACTATTTCTCAGCATGTTAATAAACTCCTGTTTTCCCCTTATTAAAAAAAAAAGATGTGGAATATACATATCATAGATTATTATTCAGCCTTAAAATAATGAATGAAATTGTCATGTCTTGGTAGAACAGTGGTTAAGTCTGTCACCTCTGAATGACCACAGTCCACATACGTCCCAAGGACCTGGGTTTATGTGCTGGAACTTGTGGGTGAGGGAGTCAGCCATGATGAACAGCTAAATACAGTAAATAAAGTGCTGCTTCTTCCTCTCTTCCTGCCTGCCTGCTCACCTTCATTCCTGTCTGCACCATTCCTGTAAAAATTAAATTAATTAAAAATGAAGGAAACTCTGACACGGACTACGATAGGGGTGTATCCTGAGTGTATTATGCTGAAAGTCACAAAAAGACCAATACTGTATGAATCTACTTACCTGAGTAACTAGAGTAGTCAGATTCATAGAGACAGAAAGCAGTATGCTGATTGCCAGGAGTTGAGGGAGAAAAAGACAGAGGGCTTGTGTTTAATAAATACAGAATTATAGTTTTGCAAGATGAAAAGAGTTCTGAAGATGGATGGTGGTGATGGCTGTTCAATAGAAGGAATGTACTTAGCACCACTGCACAGTCCACTAAAATGGGAAAAGATAGGGAATTTCATATCACGTGCATTCTACTATCAAAACGAATTTTATTAAAACGTCTTATTTTTAAAATATCAGGAGAATATGATCAGAGTTTCTGGAGACCTAAGAGATTTGATGAATAAATATGAAGCCACCACTGCCCAGAAACTTTCCAGCTCCAAAGTTATATAAGATAGAGCTAGGACAATGGCATAACTATTTAACAAGTTTCCCCCACTGCACAAACATTATAATGATAACGTACTAAAGACTCCAAAATCACTATGTTGGCACTGTAATAACCCCACAGGAAATATATCTGTATTTTTCTGGAGAGAAATTCTGGAGCATCATGTTGTTAAGTAACTTGATCAAGGTCATTTGCCCAGTACTCTAAAGCAGAGTTTCCCAACTTCAGCTTGAGTGACATTTTCAATCAGAGACCACAGGGTCTCTACCCACCAGATGTTCGTAGTACCCTTCCCCCAGCAGGCTGTGCCAATAGACAGGTTAAATGCGTGTTGGGGGTAACGTCACCTCCCTGCTCTGATAACTAAGTTAGGGAATCTGGCAGAGTCCCCACCTTAGAAGCAGACTCTCAGAACACAAATAGTCAGGATACGGGACAATCGATTAGGAGGATCTCTTATACCAAGTTATTAAAGCAAAGTCAAAGAGGGGAGTTTGGTCATCGAAACAAACCAAAATCTAACTGTTTTGACTCTGACCAGAGCAACGTTAGGTGATTGAACTAAGCTTTCTGCATTTTCCACAGATAACAACACACCATCTATCCTAGGGCTTAGGGTAGAGGGAGTGTCAGCTCCTCAGAAGGAACTAGAAGGCCGTAAGAATAGAGAAATGGGCAGTCATGACAAGGGGGCACCTCAACGCAAGGAGTGCTTCAGTGGGGAAGATGCAGAAAGGTATCATGGAAGACTTGTCATCGAAGCAGGGCTATCTTTTAAGGCAGAACTCAGTGGTTGTAAAGGACAGAAACTGCTCAAATGAATTTCAACAGACAGTAAGTTTTATTTTTAGGACGGAGCATGCTCACATAAATGAGATATAGCTGGGAAAGGAACTGCAAACTGGGAAGCTGCCAAGGACCACAGTTGCTTTTTCTTTCAGTGGCTTCATAATACTTATTCCGTGCTTAATAGGGCAAGCCTGCTCTCTTCCCTTTGCCAGGCTGACTTGCGTTGCTTCCTCTTGGTCTTAACTCTCCATCACTTTGTCTCGCACAAGGCTTTGCGTGGACATGGCACTGATTCAAGAACAGAGCTGTTGGGCAGCTTTCGATGTTAGATTAACTCTGTGTGTTCAGTACAGATTTCCAGGAAAAAAAAACTGGTGGATATAGCTTGTGTCAACCACGCACCCAACACCACTGATCTAACTGGCAGAAGACACGGGAACATGTAAAATCACAGCCTCTTTAACAATCCTAGTAGGGTGGGCTGGATGGTGATAGCTCCCAAGAAAGAGAGTTTGGGAAGACACAGTTCCAAAAACACAACTATGAAACTTCTAGAGTGTGAATGGACTGCAGAAGAAATAAACTAAAAGAGGGAAAGATGAAAACAAAGGTGGAAGACAAAGGTATTTGATACACAGGCGATGGTTTTTCCGGATTTATTAAATGCCGAGGTCCAGGAATCACTATAGAGTCTAGATTTATTGTGGTCCAAGGTTTGTAGGGGACAACTAAGTAATGAGGCTGGAAGTACAGGATGGAACCAAATTTTCAGAGGCATTAAGCAGTAGGCTCAGGCATTTAGGCTTTCCAGGTGGGGGGTCTGTAGTCTCCGAGACACATCAGGGCAGAAAGTTACCATGGCTTTTCTAGAAAACATTCTTTGGTTCCTGGATAAGCCCTAGGCATTAGTCAGGTAGCAGGTTAATTTGATTTTACAGTATATTCAAAGGGAAATTAAGCCATGAAATGAAACAATCTAGATACAAGGCAAGCGGAATACAAATTTGCTTTAGTTAGCTGGTGGAGAAGATAGACTCTCTGACACCTCAACTCTTTTAAAATAAAGATAGTGAATCACTAGCAACAATTAATTAAAAATTCAAGCCAAGAAGCCAAGGACTGTTCTATTACAACTACAAACAACAACACAGGCTGGCAATTATCAAGCTCCTCTGAGGAGCCTACTACTATACTAAGTATTTGTATAAATGGGACAGGGTCAGTGAATGAGAGTTTTATGCACTATCTGGTAAAGATATATTACCTTTCCCTCTCAGGGCCTAAAATCACCGAATCTGAGACTTTCATAAGACTTTTGGCATCCACACTAGAGGCAGCATTCTCTAGCATTTACCTGTTTCTCCTCCCTGGTAATACTATTCCTGGTGACAGGCCATGCAGCTAGAATCTAACTGAGTCCACGGCACAGAGGTATAGCTGCTTGGAGTCTATATTTTCAGTCTTAGATTGTTCGCAACAGGCTATCAAATGTGTTTTGTAAGCTACATGTCTCTGTAGAGAATAAAAATCTACTCAGGATTTAATAAGCCTTCTTGCTTCAAATTTAATGCTAATGGTAAACGGAGAAAGATTTCTAGTGACAGATAATTAGTGATAATGGTGATTACTGGCCTTTATATAGACTTTCACCCAAACAGATGGTAGAGAGCTTAAAAAATGAATGCTCTAAGGCATTATTTCTCCCCTTTCTTAAATAAAATTTCCTCTAAGGTCAATGCTGGTTTGTATTTAACACACTACATTATGTTACCCATACAAAACAACAATTTCCTGACAATTCAGTTAGTCTGTTAATTTGCTCAGCAATTAACTTTGAATGGATTTCTACCCTGAATACATTGCAAATGTATGAATGCATGCATGCCTTATTTATTTTTCTTATTCATTTATTTACTTTTTTGTAAGTCTCTGTGGTTACTATAACATGGATGACTTCTGAGATCACTTAGCTGGCCTCTCTCTGGTGGTCCACACAGTCTCTGACTCCATGAAAGAAGTACAAGGAGAGCTGTGATGTACAAGGAGAGCTGGTTTGAGGTCTGTATGTATTGCTGAATCCCTGGCACCTCATAACAGCATGCATTCTCTGGGTGTCTTTTTTTCTCATTTTATGTGGGGTTTTTGAGACATAATGCTAAAAAGATGCCAGTATTATTTGTTTATTCACTTGGGTTCTTTTCCCCCGAGGTCCTGGCCAGCCCTGGTCACACACCCAGATCCTTGGGTAGACCATGCCCCAGTCATAGACTTAACACCTGAGCCACCAGGGCATGCCAAAATGTCAAAGTTTCATTAAAACTAACCATGGATTAAATTACAAAAGGGAACATCAAGATTCTTCCCTACCATCTCTTTCCTTCTCTTTCTGCCTCCTCTCTCTTGGGGAAAGTGATTTGGGTCTTGAATTATTCATTGTCTTTTCATGATGTAATGTAGGGAAAAGTTGGGGTAAATGTCTTGTAGGCCTATTACGAATAGGATATTAATTTACAAAAAATAAAGTCAAAGTGATTTTAATAGGAGGAATATGGGTTTTGACTACAGACTCTCAGACCCAGTCTCAGAAGGAAAGGCATCTTTGCGCTGGTGAAGCTGATTTTGCTTGTTTGATTTTGGCAGAGGAGGCATAGCAGAGGGTGGGTGGAAAGGATGCAGCATGGAAGATAGACTCCCACTTTTCTTCTCTTCTGCCTCCTTTTCCCTTATTCCATCAAGCCTGAGTGTGAGCCCAGCTTGCTCTCCGTTAGAACAGAAGATGCTGGAGGGCTGCGGAGAAAGAAGAAGAGGTATCACGTTGACAGCCCAAGACAGGTGATCTCGGTTGGAAGCCAATGCCATTCCACCCTTGGAACCTGCCAATGTCTTCATTTGCAAAATGAGGTCAATTTTTCTCTTGAGTGTCATAAAGCACTGCAGCACTTAGCACATACTGCTCGGGCACATAGCATAAACTCTACACATGCTGCATCGTTACTATTATTATCATTGGTAATATGATTGGTAATAACACTCAGTGTCTGAGTTTATGGGATTTACTTGGTTGATTCTCTAGGAAGGCGTGAAAAAATACTTGGGAAAAGGTACGGGGATGGGATATTTGAGGGAAGTGGTTGAAGGACGAGAGAGGAGATAGGAGACTAGAGAGATCCAGGCAGGGAATCTTTGAAGAGTTTAAGATGCTAATCCACCCACCCAGGAAAGTGAGATGTGAAATCTTAGTCAGAGGTTCAAGATGTTGAGGGATAGCATACCTTAAAAACTATCAAGCAGGTGTGAAAATGTATAAGCAGGAAATTAATTAAGTGGCCAAGTTCAAGGTGTTCTAAGACTAAGCCAGTGCCACCGAGGCATGGTAGGGTTGGGTTTACAAAAAATACCTTTCCTTAGTAACCTAAGCCAGGACCATGAACAACTCCCACGTTAAACACCAGGTATCTCAGGAAGGAGACTGCTGCCCCTAGTGGCAAGGCCATGCTAGCGCTCCCAGGCTAGCCGAGATGGATGGCCAGGCTCCTGGTTACAGCCATGATGGCAGGAGTTCCTTCCCCCAGGTGTAGACGGTCGCCATATTTTGCCTGAACATTCACTCCTTTCTTTGGTAGCTTTTCCGGCTGCCGGGAGCTTAGGCTTCCTTGTGCTACTTCCAGGAAACTTGCCATATGGTCCTGGGCCGTCAGCTCTCCGTGAATTCTTTGCTGAGGAATTCTGCCTCCTAAGTGCCTAAGCCCACTCCTGTCAGAGAACTGAAGCTCCTGAAGGGTGTACTATTTGACCCTATTCCTTCTCCCTGCACTGCCTACTCAGAGCAACTTTTGTATGCAAACACCAGCAACCTGGTAGCAAAGACCCACTTCAGCAGGTAAAAATTCAAAGGTCATCAGGGGCCGCCGAGGCACAGATGTTGGAGCCCAGTCAAGTGTATGACGGCTGGGTTTGTGGTGAATGTGTCTCACGTAAAGCTCTTCAGATTGAAATTAAGATACAGCCACCACAAGATGCCCTCCATACCAGCTGGTTCTGCACATCTCTGGTTTAGCTTGCAGGCTTTGATTTATTTCTTCAAGCAGTCTCGTGTAAGGTGACTTCAGTCCAAAGTATGGAGGTAGCAGGGAAGAGGGAGAGACAGGACTGACTGTTCTCCTCTCTGTAGTTACTCCCTAGTTGCACAGAGCTCCTGGGTTCTAGAAGATTCTTTCCCCATATGGTGACTACCTCAGAGAGACTGAGAAAAAAATCTGCCTTGGGTTATATCATATGCACAGTTATTGGGAAGAACAGAACTGGGATTGTCTTGGAACGGCATAGAAGGTCCTGAGCACAACTAAGAATAGGCAGGAAAAGCAGAACTTTCATGAGACATGGATGGAAGGTGGTGTATCGCCCTGATGTGGAGTCTAAGAGTTCAAAATTACTGAAGTCCTCAAACCTCACACTTCTTATGTGTGATTTAGGACTGCTAGTATCCCTCATGGACATGTAATTGTTAAATGAGTTAGGTCACTTAGAAGAATATTGTTTTGTTAAAATTTCCACTTCTTTTATGTGTATATATTTTCAGTCTGCATATATTCCCACTAGACTTTATTATCACATATTTCTTTTTCTTAAAGTTTAATTTAGGTTATGATCTCCCCCTCAAAAGAAATATTGCCTGTTTCCTAGATATTTTTGTCTGCCTTTGACTTCCCTTATGAGTGATAAGATAAACTCTTGAAAAAGTCCTATGTCCCCCATGCTCCAAAGTCAGGCATGTCTATCCATTCTGGAATTGAATTAAAAATTGTATTAAAAGCCCTTTGTTATTTGCAATTGAATTGAGCACAGATAATTCCCAGTCCAGGCACATTGACCCCAATAGCCCTTTGGCTTTTTTTTTTTTTTTTTTATGACAGCCCAGGTGCAAAAATGCCCCTCTCTGCTGCAGCTGGAAAGGTATGTGTTATAAGTCAGTCTCTTTTCATGGTCTAGCAAGTCTGCTTCTTTATAACAAGTTTTATAGACAATCTATTGATGCCCATATCCACCAGACGGAAGGAAACAGTAAACACTAGCTACTATTTTCTATGACTAAATTGAGGTTTATTTAAGAATATATGAAACAAATAAAGACAGAGAAGTGAGCATGGACAGATATTTCTGCAATGCTTAGTAAAAGTGTTAAAAGACAAAGAGTACAAATGAACCATTTTCCGTGTTGGCAGAAGCCACTTGCAAGACTGGAAACTAGCATGATCTGGATTTCTCAGCTTCTAAGGGATTGTATTTCCTTAAATCAAGTATGTGTTAGAGTTCTGCGCACATACACACACACAAGCAACAATAAGATAGGTTTAGATACTTGTTGATGATGTCGTGTGAATGTGTGTCTATATGATATATGTGCATTTATAGACTGATATAAAAGATGTTTTATAAAGAGCACAAAGGAGTTATTATAAAGAATTGGTGCAGTTACCGAGGCTGACACATACACAGCAGACTGGAGACTCACGGGAGCAAAGGGATAAGTACCAGTCTCAAGACTAGTTTCAAGAGCAGGAAGCGGCCAGGTTTAAGTTTGAAAAAAAACCCGATGATCCAGTTTGAAGACTCCAGGCAGAAAGAAATGTCTCTTTAGCAGAGGTGGGTCAGCGTTTTGCTCTAGTAGGACTTTCAGCTGACTGGGTGAGGTCCACCCACGTGAGGGAGCACAACCTGATTTACAGAGTCAACTGCTTTAACGTGAATCTCATGCAAAAATGTCTCACAGAAACATCCATAGTAATGTTCGACCAAGTGTGTGGGCACCTCGTGGACTAGTCACATCGACACCTATAACGAACCATCAAATGAAGTATAATTTAAAGTTCTGAATTTTCAGAGTCCTGACATTTGTCTTATTCTCAGCACAGCCCCATTAAATATACACTGTGTAATGTATGAGAACCATTTTGCTGTTAAACACTTCACAAATTCAGTACACACTGAGTCCCTGCTAGGTAGTAATTTCTGTAGAACATGTGACAAATGCCCACGCTTAAAGGTTTCTAATGCGATTATAAGGATGAGACATAATATGGGCATACATGAGAAATCATGTAGCAGTATAAATAAGTGACAATAAAACACTTGATAATTAAGCCTATTTTTCAAATAGATATTAAAAGTCTTTTAATTTCAAATAATTATTCTTATTTAAAATGTTGAGGAAGGGAGTATTCTGGTTTATTGAGCATTGCCAATCATTATCTATAGATGTGTATGTGTGCATATGTGTGCATCTGTAAATATGTGTAATATAATAAATTTACCAAATATTAGCCCATAAACTATGCTTGACACAAAACCATATTGAATTAAATTGAATCTCTCTTTAATCATTTAGAGCATTTAAGTAACTTATAAACTAAGACTAAATAAAATATAAATAAGACTAAATATAAATGCCATTTTTTAATTTTTAAATTTATTCCATATAGGATTTATAGAAAATTAGACTGGACCTTTCCCAGGTATGTACCATTCTTATAAGACTTAGTCTGAAAGAAATGCATGAAGACATAATTCAAATAACACAGAAAGAAATAAACTAAAATATCAAATTGAATCATAAATAGCGACAGTTCCCAACCCTATTCTCCCTCCCTCCCTTCCGGCCTTCCTTCCTTCCTTCCTTCCTTCCTTCCTTCCTTCCTTCCTTCCTTCCTTCCTTCCTTTGTGCAGGCAGGAATGAAGGTGAGTAGGCAGGCAGGAAGAGAGAGAAGGAAGAAGCACTTTAGCTACTTTATTTAGTTGTTCATCTTGGTCGTCCCCCACCCCGAGCCCTGGGTCTCAAACCCTGGCCTTTAGGGTGTAGTGAACTACACAGCAGTGAACTTACCTGCTAGGCCACCAGGGTGCTTCATAACTGTTTTCTTAGGTGTTCTGCCAGTTATTTTAAATGCATAGATGTACGTATATGTCTATTCTTTTGGTGTTTTGCACAGATGGGATCCTATAATACATATTGATTTGTACCTTTTATTTTTCATTTTATAATATATCTTGGAGCTCCACCTGAGTCCTTTTTAATTAATGCATAAAACTTTATGACTTGGATGCATTTGGATTTAACGTAAGTAGTTGAGAACTGATGGATAATTGGATGTTTTATTTGTTATTTCCAACTGTGCTTCAGTAAACAGAATCACAAGTTTATGTACCTGTCTGAGTGTGTAAGAGGAATAAATTCCTAAATAAGCTATTGATATCAATTTTATTTATCTCCTAAAAATTTCTTGTCATTTGACTTTTTTCTTTGTCCTATATTAAGCAAACATAGAACAATTTATTATATCATCAAAATAATATTTTGATTCCCAATATTTTCTCTTTATTTAAAATTTTTTATTGTAGAAAATTTGTTTCTGCACATTAAAATAAACTTACATGTGTGGGTTCCCCATATGTGCAGTTTCCCTATTGGTAAGATATATGTCAACATACCCTGCCCTCCACCACATCACCAACTATTCTTCACCATTGTCCAGTGGGCTCTGCCACCACTCGATCCTCCCCCCCAACTCCTGTCCCATTCTCTATTGGTAACCTCAGTTCTATTGCAAGTGTCCAGGGTTGGTTAGATTTCATCTATTATTTTTTTTATTCACATTCCACCTATGAATGAGATCATCTGGTATCTACCTTTCTTCTTTCACTTAACATAATTTCCTCTAATTATATCCATGTTGATTCAGATGACAGGATTTCATGTCTTCTAAGGGCTGTGTAGTATTCCATTGTGTATATGGACCACATCTTTATTCATTCATCTGATGATTCCATTTCTTAGCTGTTGTGAATAGGACTGCAATAAACATGGGGGTGCATAAATCTCTGCAAAGTTTTGTTTTTGTGTCTTTTGGGTAAATACCTAGAAGTGGGATGGGAGGATCATATGGAATTTCCATATTCAACTTTTTGAGGAGTCTCCATACTTTTTTCCAAAGGGTTTGTACTAATTCACACTCTCACCAACAGTGTTGAAGTGCTGTCTTTTCTCCACATCCTCGCCAACATTTTTCGTTTCCAGACTTTTGGATAATAGGTATAAGGTGATATCACATTGTTGTTTTGATTTGAATTTCCCTGCTAGCCAGGGAATAGGAACATCTTTGTACCTGTTGGCCATCTCCATATCCTCTTCAGAAAAATGCCTCTCCAATTCATCTTCCCATTTTGATTGGATTATCTGTTTCTTTGTTATCGGATTTTATGAGTTCTTTGCATATTTTGGATATTAAGCCCTTGTTAGAAATGTGGAACACAAATATCTTCTTCCAGGTAGTAGGTTGTCTTTTTGTTTTGACGATGTTTTCTTTCACTCCAAATAAGCTTTTTAGATTGATGTAGTCCCAGTTGTTTATCTGTCTTTTTGTTTCCCTTGATGCTGGAGCTGAGTTCCCAAAGATCTCTCTAAGACTGATATTATGGGATGTCTTTCCTATGTTTTCTTCCAAGAATTTTATGTCCAGTCTTGTGTCCAAGTGTCTGGTTTTTTAGTTTAATTTTGTGAATGGTGCTAGAAAGCGTTCTGTCTTCATTCTTTGGCATGTGACTGTCCAGTTTTCCCAACATCATTTATTGAAGAGACTTTCCTTTCTCCATCATATGCTTTTGGGTCTTTTCCATAGATTAACTGACTATATGAAGGTGTTAGTTTCTAGTGAATCAGTTCTGTTCCACTGATCTGTGTCTCTGTTATAATTCAAGTACAATACCATTTTGATCACTATCACTTTGGGAACTCTGGGAGTGTAATCCCTCTGGAGTCATTCTTTTTTCTCAAATTGCTTTGGCTATTTGGGGTCTTTTGTTGTTCCATACAAATTTTAAGATTTTTTGTTCTATTTCCTGGAAATCAGTCCATGGGTTTTTAATGGGGGTTGCATTAAGTCTGTGTATCGCTTTAGGTAAGATGACAATTTTAATGACGTTGATTCTTTCCAACCATGAGGAGGAGATATATCTTTCCATCTCTTTGTATCCTCCTTTATTTGTTTTAAGAAGGACTTGTAGTTTGTATTGTACAGGTCTCTCACTTCCTTTGTTAAGTATATTCCAAGTTATTTTATTCTTTTTACTTTTATTTTAAGTGGTGTGATTTTCTTGATTTCATTTTCTTCAAACAGTAACTTTATAAAAATGCCACAGATTTTTGTGCATTGCTTTTGTAGCCTGTCATTTATACTGCATTTGTTGATGAGTTCTAGTATAGTTTTTTGACAGAGTTTTTAGGGTTTTCAATATATGTAATCATGTCATCTGAAAATAATGATAGTTTTACTTCTTCCTTTCCAATTTGGCTTCCTTTTATTTCCTTTTGTTGCCTAATTGCTCTGGTTAAGACCTTCAGCATGATGTTAAATAGTAGTGGTGAGAGTGGACCACCTTACCTTGTTTCTGACCTTATAAGAAATGCTTTCAATTTTGCACCATTGATTATGATATTGGCTGTGAGTTTGTCACATATGGCCTTTATTATGTTGAGGTATTTACCTTCTATTTCCATGTTATGGAGGGTTATTATCCTAAATGGGTGTTGGATCTTGTGAAAAGCTTTCTCTGTATCTATTGATATGATCATGTGGTTTTTCTCCTTGCTCTTGTTGATATGATGCATTACATTAATAGATTTATGTATATTGAACCATCCTTGCATCCCTGGGTAAATTCCACTTGGTCATCACAGGTGATCCTTTTGATGCATTGTTGGATTTGGTTTGCTAGTATTTTGTTGAGAATTTTTGCATCTATGTTCATTAGAGATACTGGTCTGTAAATTTCTTTTTTAGTGATAGCTTGCTTCATTTATTCTCTCTCTCTTTGTTATTCTTTTTTTTTTTTGTTTTGCACGAGTATGTTTACAACTGTTGCCCTAAATTCATCTTCAGGTAGTTTTCATACATCTGCTATATTCAGATTTTCCCCTGGGTTTTTTATTTGATCCACCATTTTGCATATATTTCTCTGTATCTTTGCTCTATTTGGCATTCTGCTTATGTTTCTGTGGGTTGTTTCCCTGAAGTGATGGATTGTGTAGGGTGATCATCTTGTAGTTGACCCACAATTGGCAATCAGGTTGAAGTTACACCTCCACCCACAGGGTCGTGCTAGTGGGTAGAATTGTGGGTTCATCCCTTCTGGAAGACTACCTTTTTCTTTTAATCCTGGGGACAGGATATCCAGTGGGCAGATTCTGAGACTCTCGAGCAATATGGTGGTGGGGGTTGGGGTTGTGGGTTTTCCTGTAGCTGTCATCCATTTATGGTGGTGCCCAGTGTAATTTCACTACGTGGGCTCCAACAGACCCCAGGAACCCTGCACCAAAACAGTCTTCTCAGCCTCCATGTCCTGGTCCCGCTGGTTGGGCTCTTTGCTGGTTGAGATGACTCTCCAGGAGGCCTATTTCTTCCCACAGTTCCATTCTTTCTTTAGGAGCCTGGGTCCCAAATCTGTGATTTAGCTCTGAACCCTGATGTTTTCGCCTACCCTTTTGTCGTCATGCTTGCTGTTGTGTCTCTATAGCCTCTGTGTCTGCTTTTCCTCAGCATTTATTTCTGAAGAAGAGGTGAATTCCTGATTTCTCTGTGGGGAAGATCTGAATCCCATCCCTACCAGGTTGCCATCTTCTGACCCTCTTGTCCCAGTATTTTAAAAGGCCATTTCTGGCAAGTAGGTTGTGATACATTTAAATGCGTTGGATGGTTTTCTTTACATTTTCTCCAGTATGTTTAGGATCTTATTTGCACACATCATATACTGAACCTGATTTTTGTGCTGTCTATGCAAAAGGACTTTACTAATGCAAATAATGTGTAGCTAGAATATTTTACCTACTTAATATAAGCTTTAAATCTTTTGGTATTTATATCAAGTAATGATAATTTATTCTAAAATATCATTTAAAAAAACAAAAAGAATGTGTCTCTAAATGCATTCTATAATCTAGGCTGAGTTCATAATGACCACCAACAACTAGTCAAACCATACAAATAACTTAAAATTTCTGTCTTTGAAAGGACTTGCTTTGTATGTATCTATCTTAGTCTGACCAAATTGCCTGTATTTTCTTTGGAATTTTTATCAGTCTTTCTAAATGCCTGCAGAAGCTAGGTTTCTCTGAAGGTCATCTTTTCGTAAAATTGAACTAAAATGATGACAGCGTTTTTACTTTCAGATAACTTCTTTTTTCTTATTATAAGGATTCCTTATCTTTCATTACTCTTTATTATAGAAGAGTCAGAATATACAGAAAAGCACAAAGAAGCTCAGGCCACCCATCTTCTACCCTCTTGAAGACAGTCCTCCACATAGTCTTCTTTTATGTTGATATGCTAAAAACAGGGAAAACAGAGGAATTTACATGTATTACTTTTTTGTCTGTTTTCACAGGTTAAATAAGAAATTATCAAAAGAATATTAAGAAGCTATCAAAAACATGAAATTGCTTTTTAAAAAGTTCCTTTTGCATGTATTGCTACACCTTTGGGTGGTAAAAACTAATAATTAGGACAATGACACATTCATTCTGTATGAAACTCACATTTTGATTTATTGAATATATTTTTGGTATGATATTTATTTCTTAGTTGTTTTTGCACAGTGGCCAAACTACATAATATTATATCCTTTTTTGCTTGAAAATAGTTTGTGAATAATATTATGCCACAATTGGGATGATAATATAGAATTGTAATAAAAGGTTTCACATTATATTTTTATTCATTCTTCTTTATGACATATTTGCTCACTCAGTTGTTCAGAATTCCTAAGAGTTATAAAAAAAAATTCAAAAGAGTGTGACATGGTAAGAACCTGGTGAGTGTTAGTGGTTGGAAGACAAAAACCCTGGTCAAATTGTGTTGTATCTACACATCTTTCACACACACAGACACACACATACACACAGACACGAGTTTTGCCTAGGTGAAATTATTGACTCAAAGTAAGTTTTACATGAATAAAAAAGTGCTGTCACAACAGATCTAGCCCCTGAGAACACTGTACTTACAAATGAAGATTCTGCATCTTGCTTATAGGGGAAAAAGGAGTTCTTGATATATCTGGTTATGTTTATGAACTCCTACCCTTTTCCCTGCTTTCTTTTAAGTACCAATTATTTTTTCAGTTGCTTTTCAAAGTTCAGGAGAGATTTTGAGGGGTGGGGGTAAAAACTGAAGCATGTTCTTAGGGAAAATCCCTGGCCTGGATGTAAAGAAATTCCTAAATCATGACAATAATATTTTAACATTTGTATATAGTATTGTATACTTTATATAAAACTGAGATATAATTGAAGTGCCCCCAGTTCACCCTCCAGAGTATACAACTCAGTGGTTTCTGGTACATACTAGAGTTCTGCAGTCATCACCATGACTCAGTTTTGAAACACTTTCATCACTCTTGTCCCTGTGATCAGTAATTCTGGTTCTCTGCCTCCAACCTTCCAACCTGCTTCTGTTTTCATGGATTTACCTGGTCTGGACACTTCATATACTTGGAATCATATAAATGTGGCTTTTTATTCTGACTTCTATCATTTAGTATAAAGTTTTCAATGTTCATGTTGCAATGTGTGTCATGTCTTCATTCCTTTTTAATGGCCAAATAAAATTCCCTTTAGCAACTACGCCAAATTTTGTTTATTCATCAGTTGGTGGACATTTGAATGAGTTATGGCTATTATGAATAATGCCACTACCAACATTTATGTGCAAACTTTTTTTTGTAGGTGATGTTTCATTATTTATGGTGTATTTTCAGATCTGATTTGGGCATCACAACTACTTTGTGAGATAAGGCAAGTTTTGCTATATTCATTTCTTAGGAAAATGGAGTCTTCCAGAGGTAATTTTCCAGTATATTCCAGAGTCAGCACTCAAATCCAGTTTTACATTTAAGCCTGACTTAAAGAATGTTGAAAGAAGTACGTTTTTCCCAAAGAAAGATGGCAGTATTTGTTTATATTTAGTTTTGTAAAGATGTGAATATTTACCCAGGTCTGCTGGAAAAGCAATGCCTCTACTGATTTCAGATTTCAGAAGAAAATGTTTCCATAAAAAGTGGTCAACATTTCTTAAAACAGAATAAGGCCCGGGCTGTTATATATTGGTACAGACAGTTTTGTTCTTAATTGTTTCATAGTTTTACTTTCAAGGAAAATGCAGACAGGTTGTAGTTGTTCACAGTTCTAGTGGTTCAAATAAAGAAACAGCTCCAGATTACTTTTTCTCCTAATTATCATGTATCTTATCTTGGAGACATGATTATGATTAGATTTAATCTTAACACAGTCTATTAATATTTCAGTTTTGGCAACAGACACATGAGATAGTATTATTCATGCAAAACTTGCCAAAAGTATTCTGTGAGTCAAAAATTTGACTAAATTAACACAGTTTTAATTTTTTTAAATTATTGAGTCATCATATATCAAAGTTTTCTAATGGATTTTGGAGAGATTTTAATCCAAACTCTTTATCCAATGCCTAAAAGTTCTAGTATATGAGTGGATTTCTCCCCACTTCCCATCTTTGTAGACAAGCGTGGCATCACTAATAACAAAAACAGGATCTTGACAGCAAGCTAAATGTCCCATTGAATTTTTCCTTACTCAGGATGGCCTGTACTCACTCTGACTTACCCTTTCTCAGATTTGCTGGTGCTAGTTGTTGTTGCCACTTTCTATCAATACTCATATTCCATTGATCACACTGTATTGAAAGTATTTGTTTAAATGATTACTTCCTCTATCAGATAATTTATGAGTTATATATTTTGTTATTCAAAGCATCCATTGGAATTCCTAGTATAGTCATAAATTTTGTTGAGTTGGATTGACTTTTTAAGGATATTTCAAGAATTCTGAGTCTGGCTTTGACAACAGACTATGGAGTCACTCTTTTCATTGCTATCAACTAACTCTTACTGAGCCCTCATAGCTAGAAGAACTGAACCCAACCTATAAGATTATTATGAAGTATCTAGCACGTGGTCCCTACACTTAGGAAGTTGTTGAAGTCTATACAAAGTGGGAGTCTAGTGGACAAAAGTAGATTCAAAATTAATATTTAGAAAGACTACCCAGACCTATGCATACAGTGAATCAGGTATCAATGTGTAGGTTAATAAAAGCATGAGATATATTGGGATTAGGCCATATTTTATTGGGATTGGGTCATATGATTAGCCACCTTCACAAAGAACAATCTTTCTTCCAACATGAAATTACTGAGCAATTACTTTAAAGGTGGAGCCAACAGGACTTCCTGAGTGATTAAAAGTGGGTGTGTCAGATAAAAGAGTCAAGGATGCCTCCAGTGTTTTTGATCTGAGCCAACAGAAGTATGGAGTAGCCATCAATTGAGATGGGGAATCTGTGGTAGAGCAGGTATGTGGGAGATGATGAGGACTCAGGTTTAGATAGTAGGTGGGCACTTGGGACATCTCAGTGAGCAAAATGGTCAAAGTTTTCAGCCTTTGCCATTACATTCTCAGGGAGGGTGAGGGACAAAAACATGATACTATGAAAGTTATGCAGCCTTAGGAGAGAGGAGAGCTAGGAGAAAGCATAGAGCAGGGTAAGGGGAATGTAAGTGCTGAGGTGGGGACACAAAGAAGAGTTTCAAGCAGAGGAAACAGTTCAAATGCCCTGAGATAGGCAGCACTTGCCAGTTCCTCCTGAGAACATTGGGAGTGAAAAGAGGTTGGGACAGAATAATTCAGGGAAAGCAGAAGAGATCTGATGGACCAATAGGTCAGATTCAGTGGGACCTGGTAGATCATTGTAAGGATGTTGGCTTCTACTACTGTGGTAAACAGAGAGCCTTTGTGAGGTTTTCAGCAATGGTGACATGATTTGACTTATGTCTTAAAGGGGTTGTTCTAGCTTCTACCTTGAGACTAGACTTTAGGAAGGTGGGACAGTCTCAAGTGGAAGCAGAGAAACTTTAAAAGATGCTAATGCTATAATCCAGGCAGGAAAAGGTAGTGTATCACTGAAGCAAGCAAGAGATTAGACTATGTATTTTGAAAGTAGAATCAACTGGGATTCCTTTACAGAATGAATGTTGTGTGTGACAGAAAAATCACTGAAGGATGACTCCAAGGTTTGTGACTGGACAACTGGAAGGGCGAAGCTCTCATCAATGGCAAGTTTATTTGAAAGAACTATGAGACATCCAGGTGATACAGGGATGTGGGAGAAAAGAGCTCCATTGGATAAGAGTTCACAGGGGCAACAGCATCTTCAGGAGACATCCAGGTTATAGCTAGAGCAATAAAAGGAAGGCATCATTTGAGAGCTTGGGGGCAGAGGGCTTTTATAAGGGTGGACTGTGAACTGCAGAGGGCAATGTAGGAAGGTTCCAAGAGTTTGAAACAGTAGAAAATGGAGCCAAAGAGTGGCTGTGCAAAGCTTTATGGTGGTTAGAATGAGGAAAATTCAAGATGGCCTGAGAATCTGGACCTTAATAGGGTGATTGACATATACAAATACACTGAGGCATGTTGAGATTCATCAGGGGGAGTCAAGGCAGGGGTGGTAAGGCTTTAAATGTTAGGGGCCAGACAAAGAGGGTTATCTGGAGTTCACTTTGACCCTGTTAGGGGGGAGAAAGTCAGAGCAAAATGCCTCTCTTTGATTCCTATTGAGGAGTTCCATCTGGGGAAGCTGAGAACTGCTTCGAGCAATGGAAAGAGGTACCCTTTATTGACTCAGTTGTTTATGTAGGGTGGAAGGCCTAGAATATTTGAGACTGTTGTATTTAAAGCCTGAGGCTAAGCAGTGTGGGACAGGGAAAGACCTGTCATGTTGGCTAAGTTAATCAGTAACAGAGACTGTCACTTTGATGTTTCTCTGAGGAATCCATCTAGGGGGCACTTGCTCAGTGATGATTTTTAGGCTGACCATTGGTTTTACAAGAGCATTATCTTTTAAAATTTATTTATTTTGGTTTCTTTTTACCTCAACCCCAGGTTGCAAACCCAGGTCCCTGGACTTTACATGGTCTGTGTGCCTGCATCTCAGCCACCTGAGTCAAAAGGAGGGATCCCCAAGAATGTTATTTCTAAAGGCACAATTTTCACTGAGAAAACTTGAGTCCAAGTTCTGTTTTTTAATCTGTGAGTTGTCAGTTTTCATGCTCTTTGTATATTCACTTTTTATACTTCTTAATATTGGTATAATGATGCCTCTCTCATAAGAAAGTGAAAAATAAAATGTGGTAATGCATGTGAAGAAGTGTTATAAACAAATGAACAAAAGTCTCACAGAAATAAATACAAGGTAGTATCTCAGTGGGAAGGAATAAGCATTTTTTTTCTATATATTTAATCTGTGAATACTATAGGAGTCTCAATGATACTCTCATAATATCCAGCCAATCATCATCTCCTCCACAGAATCCAGAGGAACCAGCAAAGTTACTTTGAAAATGGCCTCACTTCTGGGATGTAGAAATACAATGGAGAACAAGGAAAAATAATGTTCTAAACAGAACTGTTAGCATTATTCCTCATGTTGTGTGGGTTCGGGAATCAATCACAATGTTCCTAAAGTCAGTTCTAGAATCTTCTCCCTGCTATCTTTTCTCCTCAATTTTGATGGTGTATACACAGAACGACATCCTTTATCTATCTTTGAGCTATCAAAATTGATGGGCCAATACTGAATCCACAGATATTTCAAGACCAGCAGATACTTAGAGGTAGAATTAGTCGCAGAGGGGGTGGGTCCTCATCCCTCAATAGAATCACCGAAGATGCTCCTTTTCACTGCAGACAATGAGTTTAGCTAACATTTCTGCTGTGCTGATTACACAAAGAACTGTGATTCAGGGGCTCTAAGAGCTGGAATCACTTTTGAGAGATTCTACTGTATTTACTTCCACACTCTATGATTTTATTTTAGCTGAAGTATCCTGGATTTGTGTCTGATGGATGCAGCCAATATAATTTTAAATCTATTTTCACTGAAAAAATGTATAATGAAAAATATACCTACAGAAATCATCACATTTTGATAAGCCTTCCTGTCCCTGACTTACATTTCTATGTTGTAGTTTACTTAGAGGACATCAAGAGAAGGACCAACCCAACTGCACGGAGGAAGAGAGAAGAGAAAGTGCCCGAAACCCCCAAGTGTCTTAACTGAGAAGCAGAAGCAAAGTCAATGCAAATGGCATGAAACATTTCTACCATTGCATGTCACTTTCACTGTTGCAGGAAAAATATGCAAACCATGGATGTCATGTGAACAGCTCTTGATAAAAGCATATTAAAGAATGTCACTTCCAAGTAGAAGGAAACCCAAGGCAAATTGCCTTAAATGATGAAGTCATTGGTTCCCATAATTAGAAACCCAGATCTTCAGCTGTCTTAAGCCATCAGTACTAACTCCATTTCCCAGTGATCCTGTCATCTCTACACCAAGGACAGTCCCCTCTTTAGGATGGTTGTGAATTTTTTGAAGCAGTTCCAGAAGAGGATGGGGGATGCTCCCAGCATCTCCTCTGCTCACAACTCCTTGGCAAACATTTTCACTTGCCAATCACTGAAAAGAGGAATGGATTTGTCCTTCTGCCAGAGTTCTGTTTGGAAAACCTAAAGGTAGAATGAATGCGAGATAGATAACTCCTAATTCCACCTGAGCTATTCATTTTGCTGGATTTTGCTGTTGGTGAGAACTATGTTTTATTCACCCCTTTAGATTTGACATCTGTCATGGTGGCTTGTGTATAGCAGCTGTTCAATAAATACCATTGAATAACTAAATTACTAAATGAGCACCCAGGAAGGGGTCAAATCTGATCTATGTTTATTCTGTAGTTTAAAAAAGTCCCAAAATTCCTATTTTCTGGAAATTCACTAGGAAGGCGTTTGCAAGAGCATTAACTCTCGAGAACATAGAAAGAGATACAATAATATACTAAAATCCGGACTCAAATTACATAGGATTTTATAATAGAACAGATGTCAACCCTTTGAATAACATTTAGCAGTAAACAGACATAAGTGCCACATTATTTTTAATGAACAATTTGATTCCTGAATCAAATGAGCTTCTGAGTTTCACACAATAGGGGCTTCCAGATTTTCAGACTATGTTGATAGATTTAGCATGATTTTGCTTGAAGATGAGGAGATGGACTCACGGCTTGGTGAATTGCTGGAGTTTCTTCTAGATTTTGTGATTATTGGGACTGAGAACTACAGCGTTCAGCAGAAACAGAAAAGCAACTGCCCTGGCGTTGAGGAACCGCTCCCTGCTGGTGCAAGTTTTCTTTCCGCGTGATTCACTGAGAACAATATACATGTTGCACAGGAGCAGGCTTGGATTAGTGTAAGTGGGAAGGAAACAAAGATCCACAAAGGCTTTGTAGCAGTTCTTTGCATCCCAATGTGCCCAACCTCGGCTCTTGTTTTTAGCTTGGAAGACTCCCTAGTTCATTGCATCAGTGATAACTTGGTATTTCGTGCCAAGCTCCAGATAAAGAAAACAGTCCAGCAGGTGGGTGACTTGGGGCAGTGCCCTCAGAAGTTCACAGCAACAATTTCAGCACTTCCTCATCCTGATTCAAAGAAAACAAACAAGGCACGTCTCCACTTCAGGATGGCACACCTGCTGTTTACCAAGGGGAGAAATAACCGCTGGGGCTGGCACAGTGTGTGTGTGTGTGTGTGTGTGTGTGTGTGTGTGTGTGTGTGTGTTTTGATATTTGGATTTAAATGACCTCAGGTGACAGGAACTCTTTGTCCACTGAAAGTCTTAGTAGCCATCGCTGGACTCAACATATTTACATTATCTGCCCAATCTCTCTAGGTGCTGCCTTTGCCTTCCCTACCTCAATCACAGAAGGACATAGACGTTGAGGCTGAGCAGACTTATGCTAAGTCAGGAAAAGAGGGAGAAAACCCATGCTCTTCTTGCCATCCTGAATAAATGTAACCATGAGCATCCATCCTTCCCTTCCCTTCTCTCCCCTTCACTCCCCTCCCCTCCCCTCCTCTTCCCTTCTCTTCTCTTCCCTCTTCTCTCCTTCTTTCATTTTCATTTTTTTTTTTTTTTTTTTTGAGGAAGGAAGCAGGCAAGAATGAGGGCAAGTAGGCAGGCAGGCAGGAAGAGAGAGGAGGAGGAAATATTTATTCATTTTGTTAGTTGTTCGCCTGCCTCCTCCCCACCCTGGGTCACAAACGCAGGTCATTGGCCTTCATGTGGACTAAGCCAGAGCACAGACTTGACACCTGAGTTACCAGGCCGCCATTAGCATTTTCCTCATTGTTTTGGGAATTGTGCTGAAACCAGTCTAAGAAGTTTGCACCAAGCTTAGATATCTTTAAATTTATCTCTGTAGAACTGTGATTTTTGCATGGAATTGTTTCAGGGTGTTCCAGCTCTTGCCTAACTGATGGGAGCTAACTTTAAGTGAGAGCCTCTGAAAAAAAAATGCAAACTGTTGTTGTAAGTCAGTGATTTAAGGGAAACTTTATTCATGTAGTATGTGAGGTTGGAAAATTTAAGAACCATATCTCAAATCCTTATAATATATATGAAATGTTAGTTATTCTAATTAGAGGATAAGTGATCTGCTTTATATCAGCCATTTCCTAGATCCCCAGAATGATATAAATATGCTATTTTAAATATATTTGCTTTGAAATGATTATCGATTCACATGAGGTTGCAAAGAATTCCTTTGTACATGCCTCTCAGTTTCCAGTGGTTACATCTTACATAACCATTGTACAGTATCAAGACCAGGAAGCTGATGTGGGTACAACGTGTGGGTAGAGTCCTACACTTATGACCTGTCTAGATTTGTATAACCATAACTACAATCCAAAGGCAGAACTGTTCCAACACCACAAGGATTTCCCTCTTGCTATCCACCCCTCTCCACCATAACTAAATCTGCCTTCCATTTCTGTAACTTTGCCATGTTGAGATATTGTACAAATAGAACCGTTACAGTATGTGGTCTTTTGAAGCTGGCTTTTTGCACTAAGCATAAGGTATAAGACCCATCCAAGTTGTATCAAGCTGTATCATTCCTTTCCATTTTTTTTTTTTTAAAGGAAAGGTACAGGCAGGAGTGAAGCGAGTAGGAAGGCAGGAAGAGAAAGGAGAAGGAAGCACTTTATTTTTATTTAGTTGTTCACATTGATCGCTCCCCTCTGCCCTGGGTCTTGAACCCAGGACCTTGGGATGTATGTGGGACTGCTCCCAGAATGTATCAGACTACGATACCACCAGTACTCACCCCATTCCTTTATATTACTGAGTAGTATTTCATGGTCTGCTGACTATTTCAAAGTTTTCATGAGCAGTCATATTCAAGTTTGTATGCACACATAGTTTAATTTCTCTGGAAAAAAATGCAATTGCTGGTTCATGTGGTAAGTATAAGTTTGTTGGTTAGCTTTTAAAGGAAAGAAGCAAGCAAAAATAAAGGCAGACAGGCAAGCAGGCAGGAAGAAAGAGGAGGAAGAAGCATTTTTAGTTTTATTTAGTGTTCGTCTTGGTTGTTTCCCTGACCCCGGAATATGAACCTGGGTCCTTGGGATGTATGTGGACTGCGCTTGACTGGAGGCAGAAGACAACCGCTAGCTATTCCACCAGGGTGCGCCCAGTATGTGTTTAGTTTTTAAAAGAAGCTATTTAACTCTTTTTCAGAATGACTGTGTTTTTCTACACTCCAGCAGGTTATTTTTTATTTGTAAAATTGGAGCATCAGTTCCTTAGGAAACTGATTTTTTGATCAAGGCTTCACAAAATGGAAAAGCCAAATTGTGAACAGGTTTGTGATCATTCCTGTCTGATGACGTGAACACCATTGTTCTGGCATTCCAGATAATCAAGAGGCACTTTGACACTGAAGGGCATGCTTCTTCCAAGATGCTGAAACAATTTTTCAATGTCATGTCCTGGCCTTCGCCACACTCCTAGGATTTAGGAGGCAAGCTCTTTTCATCCACCATTTTTTTCATTTTATTGAATTAGTCTTGCTTTATCAAACAATGTGAGTTTGGATGTGCAGGTTCACTTCATTAACTACCTAACACACCACACCCACACCAAATTTTTAACAGTCCTCCACGACTCATCACTGGATCCTACTTCCTATTGCTGCCTCCTTCCACTTCCCCTCCTCTCTGGTAACTTCAGTTCTGTTGTCAACCTCCAAAAACTCATTTTGTTTTGCCTGTTTGTTTGGTTTGTTGACTTACATGCCACATATGATGAGATCATTGGAATTTCTCCCGACTTGTTTTACTTAGCATAATTGCCTCTAGTTGCATCCCTGTTACTACAAATAGGATTCCATATTTTTATGATTGTGTAGTATTCCATCGTGTATACATACCACATCTTTAGCCAGTCATCTGATTACTTAAAATTTATTTTATTGAAGGAATATTGCATTTTAACATTAACTCAGTTTGAGGTATACATGATAGCAAATTTACATATGTGCTAGTAGAGAAGGTTTACCACTATTTGCTTTTTACTGCTTCACTTTACAATGAATCCCCTTTACCCCATATCCTCCATGCAGCTTTAGAATTGGATTTACTTTCAGCCTGTACAATTTTATGAGTTCTTTGTACATGTTGGATCTCAAGCCTTTGTCAGAGATGTGATGGGCAAGTATCTTCTCCCATTCAGTGGGATATCTTTTTGTTTTCTGTGAGTTTCTTTTGCTTTGCAGAAGCTTTTTAGTTTGATGTAATCCCATTTGTTTATTTTGGATTTTATTTCCCTTGCTATTAGAATTGAGTTTCCAAAGATGTCTCTTAAGTGACTGTCCAGCGGTGTTTTGCCTATGTTTTCTTCTATGTACTTTATGGTTTCCAGCTTTACGTCTAAGTCTGTAATCCATTTTGATTAATTTTTGTGTATGGTGTTAGGTCATGGTCTAATTTTAACGTTTTGCATGTGGCTGTCCAGTTCTCCCAGCACCATCTATCAAAGAGACTATTCTTGCCCTATTGTAAGTTTTTGACTCCTTTGATGAAAATTAAATGTCCATATATGTGTGCGTTTATTTCTGGGCTTTCAATTCTGCTCCATTTGTCTGTATTTCTGTTTTTATTCTAATACCATGCTGTTTTGATTATTACTGCTTGTAGTGTAGTATGAAGTCAGGGAGCTTGGCTACTCCATGTTATTTCCCCCCCTCCAGATTGTTTTTGCAATCCTGGTTACTTGTAGTTGCAAATAAATTTTGTGATTTTTTTTGTTGTTGTTCTATATCTGTGAAGAATGTCTTTGGAATTTTGATGGGGATGGCATTGAATCTGTATACTGCCTTGGGTATTATGGCAATTTTGATTATGTTAATTCTTCCAATCCATGAGCACTGGATATCTTTCTGTTACCTTGTGTCTTTTTTTTTTTTTTTTTTAAGCAAAGTCCTATATTCAGGGTACATATATAGGTGCTTCACTTCTTTGGTTAAGTTTACTGCAACATATTTTATTCTTTTTGATTATCAGTCATCTGTTGATGGGTACTGTTGATGGGTACTGTTGATGGATACTTATATTTCTTAGCTGTTATAAATAGTACTAGGATGAACATGAGGATGCATATATATATATATCTCTTTCAACTAGTGTTGTACACTTTGGATAAATGCCCAGAAGTGGAATAATGGGATCATACAGAATTTTAGTTCTGTTTTTGGAGGACTCTCCATACTGCTTTCCAAACGTTTGTGCTAATTCATACTGCCACCAACAGTGTGTAAATGTTCCCTTTTCTTCACCTCCTCACCAATATTTGCTGTCTAGTTATTTGGATAATAGCCATTCTCACAGGTATGAGGTGATATCTCATTGCTGTTTTGATTTCCATCCATTTTTTGAATGAGGAAGTGTGAGAATATAAGGCAGTGAATCTCAGAGACAGTAGTCACAGGAAGGAGGGAAAGGACTCAATCAGGGTCAGTTCAGTCACTTCCTTTTGTTTGACTGGTCATCTTACCTAACACCTCTCAGACTAAGCTTCCTTTACTGTAGAATAGGACCTATCATCTATCTCAGAGGATCCATGAGAGTATTATGTGAAATTGTGCATGTAAATCAGTTGGCATATAGTATTAGCAAACACAACTACTGTTTTGTTGGGAACTTACTACATTCAAGGCATTGTGCCATGCCCCTTGTAGGCATTTAAGAGATACAACTGTGCTCTCTTCCTTATTATTAATTTCTCATTCTTCTATCTTTCCAAAGTAAGAAATATGATAGTGAGTTTATCACTTTGTTCTTTCATTGAGCAAGTATTTACTCAGCATCTACTGTGTGTTAGATGTGGCTCTAAGTTTAAGACACAGCCCTACACAAGATAGACAAAGTCAATATTGTTGGAGATTGTATTTTAGTGATGGGAGACTACAAAGAACAGGTAATCAAATTCATATATTAATGTCTGACAATGCTACATGCTAAGCAAAAAAGAACAAGGTAGCATGAAGAGACAGAGACAGTCCTGGGATGGAGCAGTGAATGACAATTATTTTAGATGTTGTGGTCAAGAAAGCAATCCCTAAGGAGGTGACATTAGAAAAGAAACTTGAAAGAAGTGAAGGCAGAGCAACAGAAAAATGTAGGAGGAGATGAAGGCAGAGTGTATGTAAGGGAAATTGAATTTGATGTGTTTGAGGGGCAAAGAACTTCAGGATTCCTGGTGGTTAGTAAATGAGAGTATAGGAGATGAAGACGGAGAGAAAAAGATTTCTAGGACATGAGAAGTTCTGGTTTATTTTAAATATTGTAGGAGTGTTTGAATGTTGGCATGATGTGATATGATTTATGTTTTACAAGGAGCATTTATTCTGCTACTCGGAAAATGGTTTGGAGGTTTAGGGTGGCATGGAAACATGCAGAGGAGTGAGTTCAAAGGCAACTGCAGGAACCCCAGTGAGGAATGACTGCCACTTAGCTAAGGGTTTGGAGATGGCAAGTAAAGTCTGGATCTGGGATACATTTTAGAGCAGAGCTGATAAGAGCTACCTAGATGTAGTGAAAGAAAAAGAGCAACCAAGGATGACTCCAGGATTTTGACTGAGCATTAGTTTAATGGGCAATCCAGAGCCTTCTCACTGTGAGGCCGGTTCATTCTGATCTGGATGTGCTATAACCAATGAAGACAGAGAATGGGCTATGGCTTTGTTAAAACTAGAAAAGAGCTTTGCTCACCCCCTGAATCCTTTTGGTTTTGTCCTTTCTGTGTCCTGGTGGTGGATTACTTGGTAACTTTGGCTTTACTTCTCCTCCTGTCCCAGTTTCCACCCTAACTGCCTGCCTCCCACCTCTGCTGCTTGCTGGGCATCTCAACAGAATAGAACTACAGGTAGGGCACAAGGTCACAGGATCCGTGTGGACGGGTGGAGGAATCCTGTCCTGTAGGTGGTGTCACTTCCTGGTGTGGCAAACCAGAAACGCTTTCCGGCCTGGCTGTGCTGGTCCCACACAACCTGGCAAAGCAGACCCTACTCACACCTCCTGTGGTTAGTGTCCGAGGGGGAGAGGTGACAGCAATGGAGGTCTTGTGATGGTGCTGAAATCCAATACCCTGTGGGGGCCACTCCTGGAAAGCTGGTGTGTGCCATGGAGGGTCTGTCCTGCCAAGTACTTCCAGGAGAGGGCCATTTGCTGTGTCTGAGTCCCAGTGCCCTCACCTGTAAAGCTGGGGAGAGCAATACTGAAGGCTTCTCAGGGTTACGGTGAGACTGACTTGATTTGAGAGGCCAGAAAGAACCATAGAAAATGTGGCTTGGAGTCAGGCCAGCCGGTACTTTCCATCTGGGTTTTGACATTGTACCAACTTTCCTAATACACCTGAACCTCAGTTTCCTCATCTCCAAGAAGAGGACGATGATGGTGCCTGGTTTTAGGGAGAAGTATGTGAACTATTTTCTGTGAAGTGGTTCAAAGTATGATTTGCCTTTTCCCTCCCAAAGGTTATGAAAGCTTTATTTATGTTTTGTTTTTTTTGTCAGTTGTATTGAGAAATCATTAACATACATCACTGTGTAAGTTTGAGGCAGCACGATGGTTTGATTTCCATATATTGTGAAATAATTGCAACAGGTTCAGCTAACATTCATCTTCTTGTACAGATACAATAACAAGAAAAGAATGAAGCAAAGAACACATGGGAAGAAAATTCTCCTTTTGATGAGACTATGACTGGCATTTGATTATAGCATTTAAAAATAGCACTTGATAAGAGGCATTTGATTGCCTATTATGAAAAAACGATGTCTGAAAAGTACATGAAGAAGTTATTGTTTTTAATTTTATTACACACTTCATTAGCCTTGCTGATTCTGTCTTCCAGAAATAATGACAAATTTAACTCGTGACTTTTGGGGACTCACATGGGAGGCGCAAGTATTCGCAGGTGACATATACTCACAGGCTTGTGAAGGGACACAGGTGACCTAACCCGTGAGGGATTAGGCACGTCCTGAGATGAGCTGGAGAGCACACACTCTGATCCAACTCAGTAGCATGACTCAGACGAAGCAAACGGTTCTCCACGGCCCTGGTGTCCCAGGCACCTTCATCAAGAGTTGCTGGAAATTTTTAGAACTTCTGGGCATATGAATCTTGGCAGTCCCATTGTAGCATTAAAAGCAGCTTATTGGCTCGAGAGATATATGTGTCAGAGTGTAAACCTTTGATCTCGATTTCTGCAGATTAGTTTGTGATAACACATCATCGATAACCATGAAATCCAGAAAAAGTAACAGGATGTTTCACCTGGAGAAGCCACCAGGCAGAGTCCAGATGGGTGGTGCCCTGGAGGCGACACTGGGGTAGGAGACAGACTGGCCTGGTGTGAGGGAGGATATTGGGTGGGGTAAGCATGTGACCACAGGTGACCCGGCCATACTTCAGAACCTGATGGAGGGCGGCCCCAATGCCACAGAGGTCTTTAAACGTGCAGGTAGTCTTTCTTCCTGGCTGTCAGGCACACAGGCAGCATTGTTTCACGCCCCCTGCCTCCTGGGCCTGGCTGTACCTGCTCTCATAGCTGTGTGTCATACCTGGTCTGCTGACTGCTTCTTTCTGTCTCAAGCCTCCTGTGGGCCTCATCTGGTTTGGGTGTTTTGGAGAGAGCATGAGCAGGCAGATGATTAGAGAGCACGCAGCCCACACACGCCGTTGAAGTGCAGAACAGATGTGTGTATGACGCCAGAGCGTAGTTCACGGTCAGTGGCCGGAATGTCATTCAGCTATTTGGTCATCGTTTTCATAAGTCAGTCATGCCAAGGGAAGGCTTTCTGATATTTATAGAATGCTCTTCTGTTCACTGGCAGAGAAAAGCAAAGTGCAAATTCTGGGGCAAAAGAAACCCATAGTAATAGCCATTGATAGTCAAAATGAGAATCAAAGTGCAATTTTATGAAGAGTGGCAGGACAGTCCCTGCTAATCAAGGGTTCTTAATGGGACACTTTTCTACCCCAGGGACATTTTCAGTTGTCACAATTGAGGGGGCCAGAGGACTTCTAATAACATCCAGTGAAGAGAGGCCAGGAGTGTTTAAAAAGGTCTACAAAGTACAGAACAGCTCTCACGACAAAGAATCTCTAGGTTCCATAACTGTGAAGACCGAGACATCTGCAATAGGTTGAAAGAAAAATATTCATCCGTGTTAATATGAGGAGGTGATTTTAAAAATGGTATTAGGGGCATAAACTAAAGCCTGGGTTGAGCTGAGTGAAAAGTATGTCTGTGTGGGATTATAGCAAATTGCTTTCTTTATAAAATCTTAGCTGAACTAATAGACCAGACTAATCCAGTATATATAATAGATTAATCTGATATATACGTCTATGTCTATATTATAATGATACATATATCATCTGTATATACCTATCATATACTATAGCAAAACCTTCAATATGCCGATATCTAGAATAATATTCATAAATACAGGAGAAACTGAGGAGCAAGACTGAGGCCCAAGGAGAGTAAATAATGTGTTAAAAGTAACTCAACTAGCAAGTGAGGAGCTGAAGTTTCAACCTAGGACATCTGGCTCCCGAATCTGTAATTGAGATACTATCCAATATGATCTGAAATCAGGATTTAGACTTTTTTTTGAGCTTTATGAGTCAATTATGTCAGGGGGAATATTGAGAAGATCAATTTGTTGTTTCTGAAATTTTTTTGGAATTCTCCTTTCTCTCCACGAAAGAAAGTTTATGGATTTGGAGACATTTAAGGCAGTCTTTCCAGGTTGCGGAGGTAGCAGTAGACAGGACTCTGTTCGACAGAGTGGTTTGAGTTCACGTTAAAACGACTGAGTGATGTGGGGATTGTTGCTTATCATCTCTGAGACTTGGGTTTTTTCATTTGCGTTGTAAATTTATCCTTGAGTTGTAAGGATTAAATGCTATAATTCAGGTAAAGGGCCTAATCCTGTGCCTGGCACATAGTAAGTGCTCAGTAAATGTTAGTTCTTATTTCTGTAGGAAGTCTGGTGATGGGATTTTAAAATGAAAGTACGTTAACAAGCATATCTGCAATAAATTTTTTAAAACCATGAGATTTCATTCTGACCCTGTCATTGAGAAATAATGTGACCCTTAGATCATGATTTTACTTTTGGAAATTTTAATTTATAAAATGAGTCCACAGTATATGGCTATCTTGATCATTTACTAAATGGTGTAGATCTGCTCTTAAAAAACAGTATCAGGCAAAACAAAACTCAGGAAGAGGAAGTTAGAGATAGAACAACTATCATGCCAACATTTTGATGCACAGAAAACAGTTTTTACTATTTTGGTCCAAGAAATCAAGTCACACAAGGAAGATGGTAGAATTTTTGTAGCTGGCAGACTTTCAGGGATTGCTAAACTGTTTTCTTGACATCAAGATAGTGAAAGGAGGTTTAACATCGTGTGGATGAGGGAATGAAAAAAGAAAAGAGAAAAAAGAAAACTAGGTTGGTAAGCATCTTTCCTCTCCCCTCCACAGTCTGCACAAGAGATTATGCTCCAGTTCTGGGATTTGGCTTGATTTTTTTTCCCCCCCAGCTCTTTCCCACAGACTCATATCCGTGTAAAATTAGGAAGGATCGCCCTCTAGAGGTCAAGCTACAGAGAAGCCCAGCAGACTAGATTTCTGCAGCTGAGATTCCCATTCACGGGGATTGGGAGCTGGAAGAAATCCCTAATTTGTGCGATGACTTTAAGTTTCACAAAGGGGAGAGAACTTTATCATGCAGGGCTAATTAGTATACTTCAGGTGATTAGGTAATCCAGTTTACCTGATTCCAAAGCTTCCCCATTACCCTAATTAAATAAAGCAGCAAATTGTTAATGACACATCCTTGTCATAGCAGGAAGTTCAAGAACAATAAACAAAATAAACAACATTTAATCAGTCACTGATAACCTTTTCTATTTATTTGCTCCCATCACTGACACAGGAGTGATTGATTGCCTTAATTTTAACCATAATGTGGTTAATTTGTCAAGATTGGACGGGACGTATTGAATGATCAGGTCCATTAAATTTTGCTTGCACCCCTCTTTTGCTATCTGTTTCTGAATGTCCTGGAGTAAATTATTGACATGCAGGCTGTGAACATGGAGAAGGGCCTGGTCACACCTGTAAGGATTAGATAGAGCACAGGAGAAACTGTTTTGAAAAGATTACCGTGGACATTAGTAAGACAAGTATGAATACTTGAGCAGAGTTGAAGCTAGTATGTCTGCAGAATATTTTTACTCAACATTGCTTCCTTACGAAAATGGCACACATGAAGATATTTGTAGCGATCGCTTCGGTCACTCAGGTTCTAATGCCCTACTTTTAATACACAGAAGATTGAGACTGTGTTTCATTATATGGATATAACACTTTGATAACTCTTCATGGGTTGTATTCAGCACCAGGGACACATTTTAAGAGCAACATAACTGAAGCAAGCTGGTTTTAACAAATGTTGGAGTCATTTCATCTTTTTATATATATGAATCCTTAATAAATCAGTAATGGAAAAGCAATGGAGCTTTGCAGCCAGAGTGACTGAGTTCTGTGCTATTTACCATCAGCATGCTTAGAAAATCGCATTCAAGAAAAAGAAAAAAAATTACCTTGTTTTAAGATGTTATATTTCTGAATGGCTTGTGATTCCTCATTGAAAATAAATTCAAAGCTAGTTGGATCTTAGCTGGTGGCTCTCTCAAGACCATAAATTCTAGGAGTGAGGTACAAAATCAGTAAAGGAGAGTAACTGCATCAGTGACTTATTCTCTGAGTCTGAAGTCAGAATGTGAAATTAACTTGAAAGACACAACACTTAAAACTCGGATAAAACTGCCACAACCAGGAGGAAAGAACATCTTCTTTGGTTAACAATAGGACTACTGAACGGCAGGACTTAAAATGTAACAGTTTGCTTGGAGAAGCAGCTTTTGCATCAGAAATGTGACTTGCCCTAGTTTTAAGGAAGGAAATATCACCCCAACTTAAATAGCATGTTGACAGATATTTTCCCCTTGCTCTAGTGCATATAAGACCATATAAATAAGGAAAAGCATCACTCAAAAAGGGTCTGGAATAATTTCTGCTGATCTTGAAGAATGTTGGATGGAATGATAATTAACCTGAAATTTGTATATATTATTTTTTGGTGATATCAGCATTTGTGAAGCATTTGAAATGACAAAGAATATAATGGGTTGTGTTCTGATGTGGTTACTTTAAGAAAAGAAAGGACAATAGTTACAGATTTAGCATATTAAGGACTGAGACATTTTGTGATACACTGAGCCTAAGAATTAAACACACACACACACACACACACACACACACACACGCACGCACGCTATCCTTCATATGACATATCGTATATGATTTTTTTTTTTCCAAATCTAACTCAACTAATCTAGATATTAATTGGTCAACCAAACACATGTAAGGTAAATAAATGTATATATATGTGTGTATTTAACTTCAGTTGTCTAGACTCTACCCTCAGAGGAACTGTGATGTTCTAATCAGTAACAACAATTTAGTGTGTGCTTAGGAAAGTACGCCGGACAGCAACATCTGTTTCAATTCAGGATTCTGACGTTGCATCTCACAGGGCAGTCTAAGGTCACAGTCAGGAGTTGAGTTCCCTTTTCTGGCACTGAACCCAGTGGTCAACCAGCTGAATTTCCCCTGAGGTTTGCATTCTTCCACAATTTGGCTGTCTAGTTCCTTTCTTATGGAGGAGGCTCAAAGAGCAACCTGACTGTTTCGGGCTTGAGGAGCATGTTGTAATGCTCCCAGGCCCTGAAGCATGAATGCAAACCCCTCAGCTGGGTTAAGAACTCAGTGCAGTGCTCAGAGCGCCTCTCATGCTGTAGTGACTGTCCCTCTGGGGGCAGTACCAAGTAAACTCACACTGCCAGGGAGATTTGGCCCTGGCCAGCAGAGAGACAATAATGTGTACTTGCATATTGTTTTATGAATACCATCTAGTCAGTTTGGAATATAGACTTTTATTATTTTTATAATATCTACTTATATATTATTTTATTTTTAGCAAACAAAGAAATGAGAAAAGCATGTAACATTTCTCCCCAGTGCTTCTTGGGAGCCTGATGGTGTTTGCTCTGTGGGAGATGGATAAAGGAGGAGCAGTTAATGAGGAAACATATCCGAAGAACTGTAACTTTTGCAGAGATGTGAGGAGAACAGGCATGGATGCATAGGATATCTTTTTTGGTATTGATAAGGGGGGTTGGGTAGTGATAAGGTCCATTGATAATGGACCTGAAGCGATGACAGTAGATTGGCCTTTTAACCATGGTATGATAGTGACATAAAGAACTGAGTGCATATAAAAAAAAAAGTAAGAAAGAGAAAGGTGGTATTATTATTTGGGGAATCATATGATTTTCCTTTTCCTGGAGGAGAATCCCTTTAAAAATCTGTAAATTTTAGAAGAGATGATAAGTTGGTTCTGAAATGTGAGTTTAAAAGAAAGAGCTTATTCCTGTTGGCTACCTGAGGTTCAGACCTTAATTCCAGTGCTTATCAGTACCGATACTCAACTGTTTGGCAAAAGAATGGTGAGTGGTACCTGAGATTTCCATTTGAAATCTACTTCCACCCCTGCAAATGTCTTTCTTCTCTCCACTTTCAGGAATCAGAAACCACGTCTGCGTGCCTCTTTTCACCTAAACAAGATTTAGCGAGAGAAAAGCTTTACAAAGGGAGAGACAATAATTTCTCTTTGTTCCCTCTTCTCCTACCACTTGAGGTAGTGCTTGGCTCTTTCTGTGAGAGAGTATAGTGTTTGAAAGCCAGCTCTTAACTGAAGTAGAAAGGATGTAATGTATTCTTGAGTAAGAGAGAAGAAGTGGTCACTGACGTATTCAGAGATGCTCCTAGAAATATGCCAGCATTTGTATTCAATCTTATCATTTCAGAGTTTTGTAACTTGATAGTAAAATGGTTCTTAGCTTCTGAACTTAAGTTTTAAAAAGGCTGCAAGGTCTAGTAGACATTATCTTAGTCATTACAACATAAGTTGATTTCAGATAAGGGTTTAGTAAGTCAAGGATGCATCCTTTATTTAAACGTGAGAGCTGAGAAGGAAGTGAGATAATTAACTCAATGAGCATATATTCTTTGACTCTAGTTTGATAAATAGATCTCATGGAAAATAGATAAGACATATAATGTAGTATTTGCATAACTTGAGTATCTAATTTTCCTAAATATGTGTATAAATATACATACATATTCACGTGTCCTACCTTCAGACCAATGTTGAACAGGCTGATAGATTTAAAATATGCTGATATTTTTTGGATACATGGTGACTGCACATTGTATCGTAATGATCTAACGTGTGCTTTCTGTTTGCATGCTCTGGACCCCAGCTGCAGGCTTAGCACTCCAGCCACCATGATTTCTTGCCCAGTCACCTGTTTATTCCTTTTTACTGATTTGGAATCCCATCTCCATCAGCGTGCTTCCTTCCCAGCAGTCTATGCCTCTTTCCAAGGTCTGTCCTTGTTACTGGATGTCTTTGCCGGTGCACAGGATTCAGGCTGTGGCTGGCAGGTGCCACAGGAGTAGGACGCCCCAGTTCCTTGCTTCGTGTGGAGCATCCTGAGGTGTAACCGATCCTCCAGAGCACTCCAACAGGGTCAGGCTGACCCCACCCTGGGGGACTCTGCCTGGGGTTACACTTCTATGTGTGTGAGTGTGTGGGTGTGAGACCCTGTGTGAATGTATGTGTGTTAAATTACATGTTGAGCAGATGTCAGTACATTTTGGTATTTTCTGTGTCTGTTTATTATAGATCCCTAGTAGGTATACAGGGGCACTTTTTTTTTTTTTTTTCTTAAGGTGCCGGCAGGAATGAAGGCGAGTAGGCAGGCAGGCAGGAAGAGAGAGGAGGAAAAAGCATTCATTTATTTTTCATTTGTTTCTTCATCTTGGTTGTCCTACCTCAGCCCCGAGTATCGAACCCAGGTCCTTGGGAGGTATGCGGACTCTGCTCAGTAGCCTTATCTGCTAAGTCACCAGGGCACTTCTAGGTGTTCAGGTATGCTTTTGAGGTGTTCAAAGATAATGCTAATTAGGCATACTTTTTCAACATCTGAAAATTCTAACAATGAAATCTCAGTGGAATTAGTTGACAAAGTAAGCAAAACACTAAAAGGATCCACATTCTACTTGTAATTTACTTTAATCATGAAAATGGAAGTTCGTTACAAATTTGGTGAATATGTTGTGTAGAGTTTGAATACTGGGGGGAAGTGACCTTTAAACTTTACTTAATGTTTATGGCAGAACTTAATTGGATTAGCTCGACTACTTTAGTAGCAATTATTACTTAAACTCAGAAATATGACTTCAGCCTTCCAAAGGAGAATATCTATTTGCTGACCTATCTGAAAAGTGGATGGTGGGTTTCAGGCACAGTGAAATCCAGGTGTCAGACATCATCTACTATGCTTTTCTCCATTTCTGACTCTGTTTTCCTTCATGTTGGTTTCATTCTTGGGCAGCTTATCCCTTGTGGTGACAAAGACAAAAACATTTCAGCTTAACACTTTCTGGAAAAATAGTCCATTTTTCCCAGCAGTTCTAATAAAAGGTCTAGAGCCAATTCTGTTGTAAACATATTGGGTTATGGATCTCTCCCCCAATCAGTAACTGTAACCTGGAATAAAGAATGCTCCTATTGACTAATTTGAATCGTGCTCAGTTTAGACCTGGGGGGGTTGGTGGGAGGTGGGTCAGCTCCTCTAATCACCTGCACTAAGAGCTGGGAAAATGTAGCAGCACAACTCACAACAGCCAAGGCATGGAAACGACCTAAATGTCCACCAACAGACAACTGGATAGAAGCTGAGATCTAGATACTCCATGGAATTTGATGCAGCTGTTAAAAAAGACAAAATCCTTCCCTTTGTAACCACCTGGGTGGAACAGGAGGGGATCATGTTAAGCGAAATAAGCCAGAAAAAAAAAACAAAACAAGATACAGATCCTTTAACTGTATATGTAGGATGTAACGAACCAAAACAAATGAACAGAATTCACAAGATACAAGACAGTGGCTACCAGAGAGGTGAGAGGAGGAGGGAAGGAAGGAAGGGACAGGGTGGCAGTTAACCACACTGGGTGTGGTGTGAAACACACACAGACTGAGGTCCCATTTCAATATCCTAAAATGCATAAGCAATGAAAACCAAAGAAATAATAAAATCATATATATTATGTATGTATATATACACACATATGCAATGCACACACATATATATTTAAAAAAAACTGAGAAAGTGTTAGTTTCCTGAAAGACCAGGTGTTGACTTGCGGAGCAGGACTGGATATTGGCCAGACCAACACACCAGATGCCTCCCACTCTAAGACTACAAAATCGCGCAAGCTTTAGGGTTTCTTGTTTTGTTTTGATTTTAAAGATGGACAGTAAAAAAAAATGTGCCTTTCTTTACTTCACAAGAACCAGCTCGATCCCTTGAATGAACTTTAAAAATGACAAAAGATTTTACAAAGGCTAAGTAAGATGATGAATTACATTTTTCAAGTCTATGACTAAGAGACTAGGTGGAGAGAAATTTCCGAAGTGCAAATCATACCTGATTTTCTTTATCTACCCATTCTTGATGCCAATATAATTTTGAAGGAGTTTAATTTGTAGAATATTTCTTTGAGTCTTGATGAAGGTCAGACTCTGACTATAGACGAATGACCCCAGCAAGAGGCACAATGGAAGTTATAACTTAGCTTCCATTAAGTACTAAGTTATAGAAATTTCCTAGCAGGGAATTTTCATAACTTAATGGAAAACTTGAATGTAGTACATTATGACTTTCCATACCAGCTGAGACATGACATATTTTGAGAGCTTTCAGACTTTCCCATGAAGATACTAGAGGGTTAATGGAACAGTAAATACCTTCATTTTCACTTAATCTCTTTGATAAGAGCTTAAAAGTTTTCAGCAGGTAAGTACGAAGTGGGTAATTTGCTGGAGATAATCAAAGTAGACACTATTGCTCTGAGAACTGCACTTCCCCAAGTCTACTTACTTTTTAATGTGGATCTTTTTCTTTTTTTTTCTAAGAAATGCCATATTATGGGAGCATATGGAAGAATTTAATTAACATGTTAAACTCTTTAAATTACTTTAACTTCTAAAGGATGCAACATTTTTATTAGTCAAGGTATAAATAAGTAAACAAAACCTTGAAACTAATAGTAAATTCTGTTCAGAAGGCAAAAGATTAGAAAGGACTGAGTACCCCAGAGCCTGAGTGATATAATTAAAGTAGCACTAATTAAAAAAAAAAAAAAAAGCTGTCTTATAAAGCAGAAGAAAGGACCAAGGCAGTTGCTGTTTCCAGCAGCTTTCAAACCTGAGTGCATTAGTAACATTTGCATAGTTGCTATAGCTTCCTATATTTGAGAAAATATAAAATCCCGGATCATTTTTCTTTCTAGTGTCTAAAAGGGCCAGGGCTCTTGTTTCATGGTTGCATGTCACAACCTCTGTAAAGGTAGAGACACACTGTCGGTGTGGGAGACAATGGAATATAGAGTTGACAGCTATCATTTATTAGTGTTTTTAAATGCCAGGAGTTTCCTAAGTATGCTGCAAACATTTATTTCCTTAAACTCAACGCAAACTTGAGAGCTGGATCCTTGTTCTAGTGTCATTAAAAATGCAGACGTAATTAGTTAAAATGAGGTCACACTGGAGTAGACTGGTCCCCTAATCCAGTAAAAGTGGTATCCTTAGTAAAGGAGCACTTTGGATACAAACTCTAGTGGCAGGTAAAGGTGGAGATCCGTAAGTCAGGAAGCCAAAGATTGCCAGTAACGCCCAGAGGCTACGACAGAGGCAGGGGACCCCTCACAACACTTAGGAGGAATCAGCCAGCTGGCCAAGACCTTAATCTAGGATTCGTAGCCTCTAGAATTGAGACAGTACTTTGTTGTTTAAGCCACCCAGCTTCTGGTACTTTTTACAGAAGCCCTTGCAAACGAAGACAATGCAATCATGTCCCCACTTAAGAGATGAAGATTCTGAGACTCAGAGAGAATGACTTGCCCAAAGGCAAACAGCCAGTGTTGGGCAGAGCTGGGGTTGAAGTCAGGCCTCACCCAAACTGTTTTAAATCCCTCCAGTGTTTTCCAAAAGTCAGATCCATGGACTACTTTCATAAGAATCACGGGTGATGCTTGTTGAGCGGGCAAATTCCACGATTCATCCCAGACCCACTGAGTATGAAACGGGGGAGAATAGGGGAAGAAACTAAACTTCAAATGAATACCCCAATGTTTGTTTTGCTATTGACACTAGGGCCCCTCGACTTCCTCATTATAATTTATAGAACTTGGAGGTGATTGAGGTTCTAACTAAGGAATATTGATTATTTATTAATTAGATGTAGGACAAGTTCTTATTTGTACTTTAGATTTGTATATACATACATACATACAAACATACATACATATAGATGATAGATAGATAGATAGATAGATAGATAGATAGATAGATAGATAGATAGATACACACTTTTTGTTAACAGGAAGATAGGCAAGCAGGCAGCAGGTGGGAAGGCAGCAAGAGGAAGACACATTTTATTTATTTGTTCATTTCTGTTTCTCCCCTAGTCCCGGGATGCAAACGTGGGTTCTTGGGCTGTCTGTGGGCTGCACCCCAGGAACAGATTAACACCTGAGCCACCAGTGCACACGAACTTTTTTATATTTTTACTTAAAAATTTTTTAAAATGAGGACGGCACTTTCCCATCTTACCTTCCATGTTCAATTTGAATACCTTAAAAATGAAAGTGGCGGGTCCTCCACAGGTTCGGCCTGGGCTCATTTATGCAGCCATCATGGAACAGGAGACCAGCTGGGCACCAAGTCCTAGATGGCCTGCCTTCCACATGGCGTGTGGGTGCTGGACATTGGCTGGAGTGCACCGCTTCTTCATGCTCTCTTATCTACTATTTGTTTCCTATCAGGGCAGTTTCAGGATAGTTTTCCAAGGAGGTAAAAGTGGAAGATGCAAAAGCTTTTTGAGACTGAAGGGCTGGAAGCTGGATTACATACAAAGCCAGCTCAAGTTCAGGAGGCTGAAAGAATAGAGTCCAATTCTGAACAGGAGAATGAGCACAATTATACTGTAAAGGGTGCTGTGGGATATGGGAGGACTTTCTGGCTTATCAACCATCTGTCACAATGGCAATCTGATAGGTTGCCATTATTCTTTAGATATTTGGTGTTTTAATAATAAAGACCATTTCTAGAACTCCAAAAGGCTTATGGAACAATAACAACAAATCCAAATCTCAGTAGAATTTACTTTTAACAATAACTAGTTAAGCTCATTCATAGAGCAAGGAAATGAGGACTCTCATGTTATTGTATCAGAAAGATGCTGCAAAGTAACTCTTCATCATCTGTTAGCAAAGATAAAAGATGAAAAACACTGTCTTTCATACACTTTTTCATACTCTTTTTCACACCTATGTAGATTTGGCTAGTTTTACTCAAGGTGTGGTTCCTGGAATAGAAGTGTCAGCACCACCTGAGGCATCATTAGAAATACACACTTTCAGATTCTACCCAAGACCTACTGAATTAGAGTCTCTGGGGTGGGGACTAGGAATCTGAATTTTGAGAAGTTTTCTGTCTGAATCTTATGACTGCTAAAATTTCATAAGTACTGATCAGACCCCTCTTGGATAAAAAGCACTAAGTAAGAGATGCTTTTAATATCTGCCTTTCTTTAGAAATTTGGGATTAATCCACCTATCTGTAAATTTGAATTATTTAACAAAATGAACTAGTGTCTTCTTAAGAAGTTTGAATCCAAGTAAGTTATTAGTAATTATTATTATTTTTTCATTTCTCCTATATATCTAAGAAATCGATAGTCAGAGAAGTTGCATTCTTTGTTTTGACTTGGAATTAGAGGCATCCTACAGGATTGTTCCAGGAAGACAATTTACAGATAATCATGTGCATTGAGCTTTGTGAGCATCTGGAGAGTTCTTCTTACTTAAACAAATACAACCCAGCAGGGCCCAACCAAATGATTATGTTCTCAAAAGGAACCTCATGGCAGACAGTTATTTGTATTCATTTTTTAAAGGAAAGGATTTAGATTAACTCACAAAAATAAACATGGTATTAATATCTAGAGTATGTGTTTTTCTTTTAAATAATAAAAGTTTCAGTTATTAAAGTAGAAGATACTCATCCCAGCCAAAAATGTTTCCAGAAAAATCATTTTGTAAAGAGATAATTACAAATAGCAGTCATTTTATCAGAAAGTTCTTGAAAGGATTTTTGTTAATCAAGGAACTTGTGTTCCCATTTTCAAGAATGCAGTTTTCTCAGATTTATACCTGGTATGTGTTTTGTAATAATCAAAAGTTATTGCAAGTGCCTATGGAGTTCATTATACATTTCAGCACCAAGCCTATAATAGCATAATCTTGCTATTTTTTGATTATTCAATGATTTACCAGCTGCCTTTCCTCACACTTAGAATCATTGGTGAGTCTACTAGTTAGAATTAACTTTCATTCAGAGAGCTAGTAGAGTTTGAAGATAAATTTTGATTGGACAAAACAGAGGGCTAAAAAGTCACACTCTGGTAAACTGAAAAGCCTTGCCCCGTGAGGTTGCATCTCCTCTCATCAGAGGTGGATCCTTTCTCTTGTCCTTGATTCTGGGTTGACCTTGTGACTGGCTTTGACCAATCGAATGTGGGAGAAGTGAAGTGTGAGTTCTGAGGCCTAAATCTCAAAAGATCATGCAGATTCCTTTTTTCTTTTTTTAAAGTCACACTATTTACTCCCAAAAGCAGAAAAATAATCCATTCCAGAAATGGCTCATAGTTTATAGAAGTTATTCATATGCCCAAATAGGGAATTAACCAAGATGTCATTCCATAGATGAATAAGTATGTAAACTGTGATCTGTGTAGATAATGGAATATTATTCAGGACTATAAAGAAATGAGCTACCATGCCATGAAATGATGTGGAAGAATCTTAAAAGCACATCACTAAGTGAACGAAACCAGTATAAAAAGGCTACATACTGTATGATTTCAGCTAAGTGATAGCTTGGAAAAAAGCAAAACTATGGAGACAATGAAAGATCATGGATTGAAATCATTTGGGGAGATATGGAGAAAAAGGGTTTTTAGGGCAGAAAATGCTGTGTATGATTTTACTGGTGGAAATAGATCATCATGCATGTGTCCACAGTCATAGAATGAGCAACCCCTAGTTGTAGTGAACCCTCCAATAAACTATGGACTTTGGTGATTTTGATGGGCTGGTGTAGATTCATCAGTTGCTACAAATGGGAGTTTGTGTTTTTTTAGCATCTTTCCACTTCATTTGCTTTATCAAATTTATATGTGTAGAATCTTTTATAGTGTTCCTTAATTATTCTTCTGACTTCCATAGTCTTTAGCAACAACTGGTTTCATTCTTAATATTTGTATGTTGTGTCTTCTCTCATTATTCCCCCTTTGCTAATTTTTTTGATTTTTTTCAAAGAACCAGCTTTGTGTCTTTGATTTTCTGCATTAGTTTTCTCCCTTAAATTTTACTGATTTTTTTTGTTTGTTTGTTTCTGTTTGTTTTGATTTATTAATTTTTTTTTTTAGTTTCCTGAGGTGGGAGTTTAGATGATTGCTTTGCAGCACTCTCTCTTTTCTAATCCATGTATTTAATGCAGTAAATTTATATCATAGCCCTACATGAGCTATGCACCATAAGTTTTGATATGTTGTATTTCTTTTAAATTTAGTTCAATGCACTTTTTAAAAGCATTTTATTGCAGTAACTTTGTTTTGAAAATTAATATAAACACATATGTGTAGGTTTCCCATATGTATAGTTTCCCCATTCCTCAGATATATGTCCACACATGCTGCCCTCCACCACATTGTTAAGTGTTCTTCACCATTGTCCAGTGTACTCTGCCACCACTTGCTCCTCCCCAACCCTCTCCATTCCATACTCTATTGGTCACCTCAGTTCTATTGCAAGTGAGATTCCTTTTTGTGCTCTCTGTGAGGAATACTGACTACCCTGAGGCCACCATGTAGAGAAACAGTTCTATCTTTCTGGAAGATGAGAGGCCACAGGAAAGAGAATTAAAGTCTCTTGCAGTTGCACCAACCACCACACATTTGAATGTGTTCAGTGCAGAGCTTGCAGCCCATTCACACCTTCATTGAGGTACAGAGCATGAAGGCACACCCACAAAATATCAGCACTACCATCGAAACATCTCACAGAATTGTAGATAGTACATTACAGTAGGTCCTTAAATAACGCAATTTGTTCAATGTCATTTCTTTATAATCTTGATGAGGAAAAACAACCTTGACCAATGTTAAAAAAAGATTATTTAAGGATCTACTTTTGTTACATGTCTTTTTGATGAGCGAAAGCTTGGCAGGAACAGAACATTTCTGTTTTTCAAACCTACGTGAAGCTGAAGAGAGTTGAACTGATAAGTACTCCCAGGAAACAAGAAGCCATCATTTCTTGGCAACAACCTGTGCCATCGGCCATTATACTGACCCCTGGAAATGTTCACAACACCCTCTCTGCTCTGCCTCTTGCCTTGCTTACAATGCCTTGGGCCAACTGTTCTTTTACAGGCATGTTTTCTAGGAATGTGGTATGCCCCAAAGCCCGCTTCTCATGCCCAGCCAGGGTATGTATCAGGCCACCTCTCAGACCAGTGAGGCAGCAGTTCTGTTTGTCCATAGGTCTCTGTCCCTACCTCTATCTTTCCAATAAACTTACTAAGTTTCAACACATTATAAAGTCTAAGAATCCTTTCTTGGCTGTTGGCTGCCAAATTCCTGCATCAATTTCATTAAAGTCACAGTTTCCACAACCTACTGAGGACATTGAGGACTTCCATTACTTCTATTTCAAGTGACAGAAGTTTGGAATGCTTGTTAGGCAGCAGTAGGTGATTGAGACATAATTAGTAATGTTACCATCTCTTCTCCATGCTTCTTACCAGAACAGATCTGAGAACATACATTTTCTCTTCCTTCTCTCTTCAGATTTCCTTGGGAAGCTGGCATTTCTTCATCTTCCATAGAGCTCTGCCTTTTTCTTCTTTTTCCATTCAGTTTCCCAGGGGTGTTTTCCCAGTCTTCCCTTATCCTGGAGATGTTTCACAACTTCACATTCATTTGTAATTTGTGACATCTCATTCTCCTTGGATTTTACTTTCAACCAGAATTTGGACAAGAATTCTAATGGCCCTGGTTGGATTGACTTATGATTATTTGTTCTCTCTTCGGACAATGATTTCTACTTTTCCTCTCCCTGTGCCCAGTTCTCTTGACCTTTTCCTTATCTCCCAATGCTGATTTGTAGCCCATGGCAAGGAATTTGGGGATCCTCCCATTTAAATATTCAATCTCTTTCCTAGGAGCAGAGGAAAGGCTAATTCTGAGATTTTCAAATACCTGTGACCCAGAATGATTGCATTTCATATGGCTACAGAGTAAAAAGGACTCATGCTATTAAGAAAATGTGTTTTATACAGGCAAGGGAGGGAAACGGACTCACTTCAGACATCAGCAGTTTTTGAATCTGTTCATAAACACTTGTTGTAAATGTGGAAAGTTCTGCTTTTCTAGTCATGTTTTTCTCTCACCAAGCATCAGAGCACTGATCTTGTGTTTACCTTTTCAACACTAAAATTTGTGTGGAAATTGTAAATAAGCATAAAGCAGGAGAAAGAACATGGCAAAGAAACATTTTATTTATTTTGACTCAAAAGTTCATAGTCTTCCCCCAAAAATAAATAAAGCAAAACAAAACCAGATATACTTTCTCTATTATAATATAGTACCTCTAATACTCATTGAAAGTAAACTGGATTGTTTTTCTCCTCATCATTGCACTTTGCTATTATGAAATCAATATATTCTGCATATTTCACTTATTTTTTTAAACATCTAATATGTTTGAAAGTTGGGCTTGAGAGATGGGTTGGAAATCATCTATCTCAGAAGCCTAATTTTTGTTATTTTTTGAGAAAGCAGAATCCTAAGACACCCTAGTTTGTTTGGGTAGTAGAATTTTCACCACCAGAGATTGGACCTCTTGGCCACCTTTATGATTGAATTGTAACTAAATTCACCTGAGATTTGGGCTCAGGCTTCACTGTTCAAGATGGGTTTTTTCCTCCTGGGCTCCTACCTCTGGTATCTTCTGATTCAGTAGTCTACCTCAAGTTTCTATGGAATCTGTCTTAAATCAAACAGACTCCATCTTGTTTCTTAGCTGCCATATTGAGATGTCTGGGTAAAAATTAAACAGCCTGACTTAGTCATTTACTAACTTAAAAAAAACACCCACCAAGAGATACTTCATTGATCATGACACTCCCATCAATCAGGAATAGACAAATAGCTTAAGAACCAATCCACACATTTCCACCTCTAGTTAGCTAACTCCAGACAATCTTCCTGCCTGATTCTTAAAAACTTCCCCATGCCCTGACCTATTGGTACACACCTTGGGACTTGTCCTTGATTATGGACCCATATCATGATTCTTATTCTCAAATAAAAGTGTCTTTCTTATAGCCTGATTATTTCTCTCAAGTTGATAATTCTCTGCTGCATAGTGAAAGGCTTCCAAGAAGGAGCATTTAAAGAAGTCAAACTCCAATGATTATTAATGCTCTGTTTGCATCATCCTTGCTAATTTCCCACTGGTCACAGAAAGTCACATGACCGAAGACTTGAGGTGATGTGGAAGGGAACTTACTACCTAGGAGCATGAGCACCAGTGGTAAGGATCCTTGGGGGGAACCAATCTTGCAGTCCGTAACACCTGCTGTGTTTCTTCTTTTTGCAGGGCACTTATCCCCTTTGAATGTGCTCTATCATTTCCTCCTTTGTTTAGTCTGATGTCCATTGTCTCTCTTCATTGGTATGTAAGCTCTATGAAGCTATAGAGCTTGTTTGTTGAGTGTTTTAAATGAAAGCATGTTTGAAAAGATTATAAAATTGATAAAAAAAATAAGAATACAAAATTTACTCCCAATTTAACAAAAATTTTTTCCATTAATATCTGAATGTGAAAATTGGAGGAGGGCTCTTCTGTGTGAAGATGATGAGGCAAGAGTTATCTTGGGATTGTTAGCATGGGCATTAATGAGCTGGTTTTGGAGTCAGAGTTCAAATCCTGCCTCTGCCATCACTAGTAGTGCAATCCTGCTGGAAGATGTCTTAACTTCCTTGTGTCTCAGTGCCCTTACATGCAATCTAGCACATCACATGGATTTTAGACCAGCGGCTGTAACATCCAGGACTTCACAGCACATGGCAAGACATTTAGGGATCTTCCCCGATTCCCAACCTAAAGTATAATGGAAATGTATTCAAGGGCTTTCAGAAGAACAATATCCTCTGTGTTAGATGATTTTTTTGCTACCAAGTAGGAAGGGATGAGAGGCGGCAAGTACGGAGCAGATAGGAAAGAGTCCGGGTAAGAGGAGAAGGCAGATTTGGACAAAACATGGGCAAGACTTGCCCATAGCTGGTGGGTAAAGGTGGGAAAATAAGAAAACCAAAATGACCCTTAGATTTCTGGTTTGACCAGCTGGTTGAACAGCGGTGACATTTACCTGGTTTGGGAGTCATGGGATCAGAGAGGCAGGCTGTGGACCCTTCGGGGCATCTTAGTTCTGGACATGGTGCCTCAGGTTGCACTCTTGAAGTCTGGTAATGATTCTGGTCATCTTTTGTAGAGATGAGAAATGATATTTCAATATTGCCCTGAAAGGTTCTAGCATGAAGGGCCCTAGAGACGGTAGCACTTCTAGTCCTCAGAGCAACCTTCTAAGGTAGGTACTGTGAAAATTATACATGCAAACACCTAAGTTAGTAGAAGTCAGGAAGGCTGGAAGAGAGTTCTCGTGTACATTCACAGGGCACATACCACACAACCCACCCGGAGGGTCAGCCCTTGCCTCCCTGACTTGAGGACGAAGAAGGCGGCGCCTCCCTGCACAGTAACAGCTCAGCCAGGAGAACAATGCCATAACTTTGCCAACTCCCAGTCTCCTCCAATGGACTCAAAAACAGCCCCTTTCTTGTCTGTAAAAGAATGATCCTATTATTATCTGAAGAGGATGTATGGCTCATAATGACACCTCACAATCTGTATGGTTTTTACTTGTTACTGTATAAATCTATTTTGCTGGTGAAATGAATGCTCATTTATTTGAGGTCAACATCATTATCATTACTATCATTTTATAAGAAAGGAAAGTGACCTAGCAATAAAATAGAGGACCAACCATGAGATTCCAGGTAGTCTCATCCCAGATTCCCATCCTTAACCCTACAGTATCTATATATGTGTGATACAAAGTGGAGTATAGAGAATAGTTTTGTTTTTTCAACCAAAAATTTTATAAACTTTACATTAAAATATAACAAACATGAAGGTATAAATATCATAAGCATGTGGCTTGGTGAGTTCTCCTAGTGGACACCTCTCTAATCAAGCAATGCATTGTTATTTGTACTGGAAGTTCATGACATGTTCCTCCCCCGTCACAACTCACCCCCACCCAAAAGGTAACCCCAGTCTTGACTTCTAACATCATAGTTGTGTTTTGCCTGTTTTTCACTTACTGTAAATGGAATTATGAGAGTTGACTTTTGTAAGACAAATATCAGTCTTATTTTGGAATACTTGTGTCTTTTGGTGGAATCAGAGCAACTTAATGGGAATTTCCTCTAAATATTGAGGAAACCACTGTGCTCACACGATGGACTGTTGGCCCACGTGTGGAAGAGACTTCCTGGGACTCTGCCACTGACAGGTGTGCGTTCTGCCTGGAGAGAAAGGAAAATGAGATAAAGAGGAACTTCTAAAGGAGACATCTTGAGCACGTATGAACAGAAGTGAACTGAGGAAAACTGCCAGATGGAATGAATAATGTGTGAAAATGAGAGGTCAGCTCACTCTTAAGGACAAATTATATGGGCAAGTACAAAGCAAGACATTTATGCAAAAATTATTTGCTCAGTTAGGATGCTGGGGTTGAGGGACCATTTGGAATGGTCCCCCTGTTTTACCCATTTTGACAAACCACCAAGGTAAGCTCTTAAAAGCCAGACTAGAGACTACAAACTGTATAATACAGTTTAGTTTATGTGATGCAATAAAAAAGTTAAGGGATGGTCCAACCCTGCAATTGTTACTTAATCACAAGGTGAATGCATGATGAAAGGGACTGTATACTAATGTCTGCAGTGTGTAGACACCAAGACTAGTGACGTGAATGGATACATTTAACAAGAACACACCTTGAAAGGGGCAGGGTTAGGGTTAGAGGCTGGGTTTTGTGAATGTTTAGTCCTTCCTACAATATTGACCTGTCTTCCTCATGAGGTTGAGATGTGCATATAAGGATTGTGGTCTGAGATCTTAACAGCAGAAGGTAGGGTGATTTGGGGTACTATTTATTCTTTTTTTTTTTTTTTTACCAGGGGGTGGGGAAAGAGTCAAGGACACTGGTAGTGGGAAAATGGCTCCTGTAGGTTTGGGGGTGGGATGACTTCCTACAGCAGGCATATAAATGATTCTTCCCTCTCCATGGATGTTCTTCTCTCATGTCTTCAAAGCTGGCTCCATCTCATTCTTCAACCTCAGTTGCAAAGAGCTCTACCTAATTATCCTCTACTCAGTTCTCAGTGAATCTTCTCCACAGTGACCAGAAGAAGTTTTTAATTTTTGTGTTTTCTTTTTGATTGCTTTCTTGGTTGACACATCTCTTTGTATACTTCCCCAACTGATGTCAACATCAATCCCACCAGGGACTAGCCTGTTTAATTCACTCAATAATCCCAGCACTGGTACCGTACTTCACTCTCTGTGGGTGCAATATCAAGATTTCCTGGATAAATGAATGGGCTTTCTGGAAGGGCTAGGTGATGACCACATGTCTCGGAATGTCAGGATCCTGTAGAGCTGTTAGGCAGGTGTTCACGTTCTGGTGGAGAAATGCTCTGTCTAGCAGATAACTTGAGGAACTCACTAGAGGACACAGGTGGCAAGGACATGGCCTTTATTGTACTCACAGCAGGGGTGCCGAAGGCAGCAGGTCAGACATATTTCCACCTCCCCGATGGCGGCGGGTAGGGCATGCTTCCGGAAAGTTCCATTGCCACCAGTGGGGAGAGGCATTCTTTTATAGGAGGTGTCAGCAGAGGGAGGGTAGTGAGTGCACAGCAATAGCCAAGTGAGCAAGAACAAAGAAAAGTCCAATAGGGACAGACAACAGAATTCCATGGCAGGATATCTTGGGTACCGACAATGCGGACGGAGGCAGCTATCATCCCAGAAAGTTCATCTATTACATTCAAGTCCCTGCTCAGCGTTGGCCAGTCGCTGAAGCCACTTTCGAGTTTGGGCCTGGGTCATGTTCTTACACTACTCTGCAGGAGGCAATCTGCTGTTGCTGTAAGGTCATACTTTGGGCATTTGAAAGTCATCTTTTGACAAGGTTTGATTATTCTTGGTACCTCTAAGTATATGACTTCTTAGCTTGGAAAATGAGAAAGTGTTTGGGGAATGAACTATATCTGATTCACTTATCTCATCCTTCATAAAGTCTGTCCAACACAGATTGTTGTTTGTTTCTCCTGATGTGTTGGACAACTAGGACATTTTCCAGAGGGGACTCGCATTGAGGAAATCAAGTGTTTTTTGAGTAGCATTTTACTTCCAGTTCCTGGATCATCCCAGTGAATCTGGCATGCATCCCTGGCTGATTTACAGAAAGCAGCCTCAACATTCTGGGGTCATATACAACTCTGGGATCCTTTGAGCTGGAGTCAGTCTCTGATGGGACCCTCAATGGCACTTCAGAATATCCTTAAGCCCTGGGAACACCGTCCTTTCTTTGGTGTTCCTGTCAGTGCATGTAGGGCGGAGACAGATATATTTTAAGGTGGAAGCACACATGACTATGATTTCTATCAGATGGAAATCCTCAGAAGAAAAGGAGTCCCACAAATAGTGATTAATACCAAGGAAAGCAGGAACTACATGGGTTCAAGCTCTGTCTCTATCACTTAGTAGAGTGTGACTTTGAGAGAATGACTCATCCTATGTGAGCAGTTGCCTATATATTGGTGGCTGAGTTTTTATCCCTAGGAGCTAAATTTTATACCCACATAAGTCTCTTCCCTCAAGAGGCATGACCCATGTTCAGACAAGGTGGGAAGCCCTAGGCAAATGGCATATGTGAATAGTATCTTTACTTGGTAAACTCCAAAGTTCAGGTTTAGTATTGTTTATAATCAATGGGAAAGAAAGACTGGTCCTAGTGCAAGATATTTGGCATGATATCAGGCTTAGGGGTGTCTTCCAAGCAATATGGCCCAGATCTCTTGCAAGGCTGCGGGTGCATAGGTAAACAGGATTAGGCTGGCAGACAGCCAGAGGTAAGGTCTTTCATTTCCATTTCGTGTTGTTTTCTTAGCTTAATCTACTCAGTTATTTTTCTCCAAGCAAATGTGATCCTGCATGTTGGCAAGATGGTGCAAATGTAACTGAGAACATATGGTGGAGTGTTTATTTTCTTATTAAGCAAATGCAGTTCATCTAAATAACAAGTACCTGTTGTGAATATATTTTAACATGAACAAAGCCAGTGTTCAAATTACTTTGAAAATAAAGCAGCTATCAATCTTTTGAGACTCTTTTTAAAATTATTTTGGCAACATAGCATTTCTGTCTAAGTTTCACAAACATTTCAATCAATTGCAAGTTGAAGTAGGAAATTCAAAATAAAACCTTTAAGACTGGCTTTTTGTGTGGTTTGTTTACCCAGTTAAGAGTCAGTAAACTGAAAATTAAGAGATGCATATCATCAAATAACAGTTAACAGTCTTGGATGAGGATGCAGGGCTTGGGGCAGACAGATGAATTAACTATTAGGTTTCATAATATTTTTATAATATTGTATTATGTCATACGTCGATTTTGCATCTATTCTTCAGCTAAATATAAACATAAATTTGGGTATTTACTCCTAATTTAGACTCATTATTTATGTCAGACTGACTAGTGAACTATGAATTAATTTTTAGTAGTTTGGACTTTGTTATCTTGTCCTAAATCTTGATGAATGGTTTCACAAGCCTGACATTCTAAGGGTTCTCAAGGTTTCTGCTAATATTTTTTTTCTCTCCTTGGAAAGTTCTATTATTTTTCTGAGACGGTATTTGTGTAAAAATAAAAGAACATGTTCTAAGTACTGTGGTAGACAGAATAATAGGCTGCTAATGGTGTTGAAATCCTCATTCCTGAAAACTGAAATGTTACTGTGTATGACAAAAGGAACTTGGCAGCTGTGCTCAATTTAAGGTCCTTGAGATGGAGAGATTGTTCTGGATTATCTAGGTGAGCATGACAAGGTCACAGGGTTCTTCACAGCTGAGACAAGAGGCAGAATTGGAAGTCAGAGAGATGCTGTGAGGGAGGGACTCAGTCACTCCCATTACTGGGGACCATGAACCAAGGAGCACAGGTGACATCTCTAGAAATAGGAACAGGCAGGGAAGCATATTCTCCCTGAAAGCTCCCAGAAAGGAACACAACTCTGCCAATACTTTGATTTTAGCCCAGTGAGATCTTTGTTGGATTACCAGCCTATAAAACTGAAGAATAAATTTGGATTGTTTTAATTCACCACGGTTGTGGTAATTCGTTATTGCAGCAATAAGAAATGAATGCAATAGATACATAAAACTGCACAGCTATAAATCTATGTAACCACTACCCAGAATAAGATATTGAATATTTCTACCATGCTAGAAAGTTTCCTCGTGCTCTCTTCTGGTCAAAGTCACCCATCAGAGATAGTCACTATTCTGACTTCTGTCTTTATAGATCAGTTTTATTTTATTATAACTGGAATAATACAGTATGCTCTTTTGGGTTTGGTCTGTTAAGTGAGAAATTCATCTTCTAATATCATTCATTTTCATTGCTATGTAGTATTCCATTGTATGGCTATATCAATTTAGCCTTTACTCTTTTTTGTTTTTAATAATAACATTCTCTGAACATTCTTGTGTAAGGCTTTTAATGAACATATGTTACTTACTTGTGTGGGATAGACTTGCTGGGTCAAATAAGGTGCATTCAAACAAAAATACACATAATATAAGCTTTTGTGTGGATTGGTTAATGAAAATTTAGTAACCAGAACTAGCAGAAAGCAACCCTAATTCCCCTATGGGAAACTGTTCAGTGTTTACTAATTCAGTATTCACTGTAACTGTAGAACATAACTGCCTTGAATAATGGCAATATACCATATGTAGAACATAGAACCTCAAGTCCAATGACTTCTCTGAGAAGTTCCTAATGATAAAACACATGAAGCTAACATAGAAACGAGAGGGAACATCGAGCTCTCACCAACCTACTAAAGGAATATCTTTAGATAAGTAGCCACATTTCACAGAAACCCGTTAGATGTCTTTTAAGTTCAGGTCACATGTCTTCATTTTTGTTCATATCTGTTTCCTAAGACGATAATCAGCTTGTGACAATAGTCACAGACTCGTAGGATGTCAGTGGTGGTAAGACCCTCAGACCTATCAGTTCACTGTTCTCTTTTACAGATGAGACTTTTTAAAAGAGAAAGGAAGCAGGCAATAATGAAGACAAGTAGGCATTCAGGAAGGAAGGAGAGAGGAAGAAAATGCATTTTTCGTTTACTTATTAGTTCATTTTGGTTATTTAGTTGACCCAGATCGTGAACCTGGGCCCTTGGGTATTACAAGAGTATACCCAGCTATAAACTTTAATACCTGAGCCACCAGCATGCAACAAAGATGAGAAATTTGAGGTCCATATAGGTGGAGGATTGCCGTGATGTGGAATTTCCTTTATATGACTGTCTTCTATGTAATAAAGATAAATTGAGGCGATCATATGACAATGATCACAATATATGAAACCCATGTTTAAACATCAACATAGTAAAAATAAATTGGATATTATCAGAATCGTGCATACTTTAGTGGTAGTCATAAAAATCTTTAGCTTCTCAGGTAATTTAGACATCTAGTCTTGTAAGATTCCAGCTGATGGCTAGTGTCATACCACAGAGATATCTTTCAAGTACAAGACTGCCAGATCACTTTGCCTCTCTGTGAAGGAGTGCTCTGCATTTTTGAAGAGAGATTAGATATGGTGTAGCTAAGGTAGTGCATAGGAGAAGCCCAGTTTACAGAGTTCGTGAACATGGAACTGAATTCTTTCTTTCCCTCTAGGTCGAGAAGACTGGCATAGGCATCTAAAAAGTTGCTCCTGCTCTTTAGAACACAGACATTTGATGATTTGATCATTAATTTTATATGTAAACCATGAAATAATTTTCAACATCTCAGTTATTCAGTCACTTTACAAAAGTCAATTTTTCTTTTTAAAGAAAGGTGCAGTCAGGAATGAAGGCAAGTGGGCAGGCAGGCAGGAAGATAGAGGAGGAGGAAGCACTTTCTTTTATTTAGTTGTTCATCTTGGTTGTTCCTCCAGTCCTGGGACATGAACCTGGGTCCTTGGGATGGATGTGGACTGTGTTGTGTAGAGGTGATGGACTTAACCACTATTCCACCAGAGTGTGCCAATCTTTAAATGTTTACTATGTATGTCATAAAAGTATATATCATTTGCTTTTGTCCTGAGCGGAGGAGGATGCAGCAGTCTAATGTGAGAAACGTGGGGCCTGAGCAGTTTAAACGATGCTGCTGTTCAGGCACGATGCCCTACCCCCTCGCCCTGCCAGCGTGACTGAAGCTCTGAGCTGCTTGTTGCTTAATAAGCAATGTTTTTCCTTGACCATTAAAGGTCACTGTAGAAAATCTGGAAAATAAAAAGGTAAAGAGGACTAGAATTTACCCACAATTATATTACTCAGGGATGAACACTTTGGGCTTTGAATTTATCTTTTTTGTGTTCATGTCTACTCACAGACGTTCAGTATGTTCTTTTTTAAATAACGGATTGGGACGGTCTCCTCTATTGTTCCATTTAATTCTAACATATAATGCATTTATGTTATGGCAGAGCCTCCAGACAGCGAGAAGACTGACAGCTGGGCACTCAAAGGTACAGAAAATGGCACTTCATTGCAAGCACCAGTGCTGGCCCAGGGGTATCGTTACCCAAAGCTGAGCAACAAGGGTTCTAGGGGACTCCTTTTATACTCTGAGATAAAGATTCATCTCCTTGGCTACGTGTGGTTTCTACTGGCAACTCAGCAGTTATGCACAGCTGCAGAGTAGGGAGGTGATGCTTGTTTGTCCTTGGTCACAATAACAGGACACAGCTGCAGTCTCCATAGAACAGGACGTAGCTACAGCCTCCTTAGTACTTTGGAAAATTCCTGGAAGACTAACTTTTGCATTGGAGTCAGGGAAGAAGTCTTCTACCACATATATTCGTCTGTTGTAAAATTTCTCCAATAATTATAAAAACTATGTTATCTCCAAACTTTCTAAAGCAATCTCCAGTTGTTGAACATGACAGCTATTTTTCATTCCTGTAAAATAACTTTCCAGTGAAGATCTTTGTGTGTTTTTTGAATAACCCCTATTGCTTCCTTAGGATATTCCTAGGATAAATTCCTAGACCTGTCTAAGGAGTATGAGGAATTTTCTAGACATTGGAAAATTCCTGGACCCATTACAATGGGAGGAACTTGGGATGCTGATGACCAGAAGGATGGATGCTTGTCCTCTGTGAGTGGGCAACTACCCAGCTCCAGCAGAGGTTTCCAACCCACCTCTGGGGTTGATCCTAATGCCCTGTTTCTTGGAACAGCTTGTATTTATAATAATTTCCTGGAATATGGTACCTGTGGTTAAAAACACAGCCTTTGAACTAAATCTGCAAATTATAGGCTGATATGCTGCTTTAATAAAACATGCATAAAAACTCCTTGAATATTTAAAAAGAAAACCTCCACCAACCCCACCTTCACCAACCGTGGATCTTGAGCCAGTTCCATGGGTTTTTGTGACGTGCACCCTGGCCCTCTGAGCTACACGGGTGTGCCAGGAAACAGACATTTTTGAAGTCATTCCACTTTTAAAATTTTCTCAGAAGCTAGACAGATCCATAGAGGACTTGGTTTAGTTTCCTTTTGCAATTTCTTAGTGAAATTTACAAGGGAATTCAGCACACTGGCCTCAGAAGATCTTTAAGGACAGTATCCCCTCTCCCCTAAAACCCTGAATATATACATATATCTTATAGAGTAGATTTAGATGTTCTCTCTCTCTCTCTCTCTCTTCTGTGTGACCCTTTCACACATTTCTAATAATGCTCTTGGGCTTAAAAACACTCACATTGCCCCAAGAATAATGGTGACAAACATTTGTGGGGAGTAGCCTTTGACCTGGACACTGCCCCAGATTCTTGATACAGCTTCTTTATTCCCTCAGTAATTATTTACCAAACAAGGAAACTGAACCTCAGAAAAAGCAACTTTTCTCAAATCTGACGTTATGTGAAGCATAATGTCTGGCTATTTTCAAAGTCCAAATTCACTAGAAGACTCTGCCTTCCCTGGAGTTCTGACACTGTTTTTTTTCAACTCAAATCAAGTGATTTCTCTGCAAATGACCACGATTTCAACCAACAATTCGCTTTTTCATCCAGCACGTATTGAACAAACACCTCGAGGAGTCACTAGGGAGAGAATATTGCCCAGACAACTCTTATCTTTGATGACTTTGGGAGGAAGATGGAAATCACAGTGTGTTGTGATGAGTGGAAGAAAGAAGAATTGTGAATTAGTCTCTGACCTTGGCAGTGTGGTCAGTGACTTGAGGCTTATCTCTGCTGAGTTTCAATCCTTTCTCTAATATTCTCTCATAGATTTACTGTCCTACGTAGTCACACACTCCTCCATAGCCTTAGACACATTCTCCCACCACTCACTCAGGTTTGAATGCTCTCAAGAAAATGATGTCTAATTTTAAAAAGGCGTTATTTAATTGTTTATGCTAGAAGAGCAATCTTCGTGTTGTTTTATTATAAGTATTGTTAGTCAGTAAGTCACTTGGACTCCTACGTTATGAAATGTCCTACATGTTGCCAGTGTGACATTCAGAAACTGAACACCTGCTTCTGCAAGACATAGTGGGTAGAAGCTTCAAGTGACAATGATGTGAAAATGGTTCTTGCCACCAGGCAGCAAACATGTGCCAAACGGTGGCACAGACAAAATGTGCGGAGATCATTGAGAGGGGAGATGACTTCCAGAAGCTGTGATCCAGGGGCATTTGTTGGCTGCTTGTTCCTTCCTTGCCTGTGACTGAGGATAAGTGAGTACCAAACTGGGCTGCACTCATGGTTGTCAGAACCTCAGTCTCTTCAGCATTGTGCTCCTCGGTCACACCACCAGGTAAAGCAATCAAGAAAGGCAGAGGTGATATCTCAGTGTGAGGAGATTTAGAAGGGGCTGTGGAGAAGGGAGAGGGTGAATGGGCTCCTTTTCACCCCCACTAAACGTCTCCTCCATGGCCTCCTTACAGGAAAAGAGCCTCATGATTTCTCTAAGGATCTGCTCTCCAAACCTGGGTCTCCAGAGAACCACCTGGCTGTGGCACAAGGGCTGTTCTGTGGGAGCCACGGAGATGTGTGACCATGGTGCCTCCTGTCTTTACCCTTTTGGATAATGTAGGGTTAGAAGACCTGATCCCCAAAGTGGGGGCTCACTTTCCAGAAGACATAGTATGGGTTCTGTTGGGCTCCTAGGCATTGCTGTTGCTTGGCACTCGGACCTCCAATGTGCAGGGACCACAGCAGGGCAAGTGACCTTGATCTGCAGGAGATCAGATCTGCTATTGCAGGGGACGACGAGGAACTGTGAGACTCAGGTCATCGCCTGGGACCCTCTAGGCATGCCCTGGTTTTCAGGCTACACCTTAGCTTGTTTCTAAAATCCTCCTAGGAAGGTCTTTCTGTGGGTAAATAGTGTTGAATATCGTTGAGAGAATCTCTTCTCATTTTACTTCCTTTCCAGAATACTGGTATACACAGGAGGTAGGTAACAGATGCTATCACTCATAAAAAAGAGTGTGTCAAGATAATTCTTACACCACAGACAATGAAAACTCATGTGCTTTATTTAATCTAGAGAATAGTAGAGAACACATACAAAGTACGGTGAATAAAAGCACAAGACAAAACCAGGTGATTTTTCAGTTTCCTGTATCCCCAGATATCCCCAGACAATTTTTTTTCATTTCCTTCTTGTACTTGTATTTGACAAAAGAGCTTTTTTGCTTTGTTTTGTGATGACAAGCTTAATCCAATTATTTTTATTCTTCTGGAAATTATTTATGATCTATTTTTTAAGATAGGAATTTCTCTTCCAGGATTTAAAAAAGAGCTCTATTTCTGAAGAACTTTAAGAGAAGAATTTGACTTTCCACACATGTTCATTAAATGTAACATATATCCAAGTTTTTTATTAGTCCTCAAGAGGAAATCCTATTAATTATTTTTTATTGATATTTTAATTGATTGTTATTTTTTATTGGTATGATACATTTCAGGACTATAGGTCCACAATATGATAAATGCGCTATCATGCCATACCTACCCCCAGAGTTCTAGCGCCCTTCACTAGTATCAAATTGGGTCCCTCTACCCATCTCTCTGTTACCTTCTCCAGTAACTGCCATTTGGATTTCAGAGTCTAAGGGCTGATTTTGTTGTGTTTCATTCTTTTGACTTATTTCTGTATAATATACCTATGGGCAAAACCATCCTGTATCTGTCTTTTTCATTCTGACTTTGTTTAGCAAAATTGCCCCAATTCCATCCATCTTGTCATGGAAGGTAAGATTTCATCATTTTTCTTTTTTAAAAAGTAATACTCAATTAAGTATGTAAGTCACATCTTTATTCAGTCATCCACCAATGGACATTTAGGTTAATTGCATATTTTGGTTATTGTGAATTAAACATAGGGAGAGGATATCTTCTCTGATTAGCGTTTTCATGCACTTTGTATTAATACCTAAGAAGTGGAATTGCTTGATTGCAGTGTAGCTCTGTTTTTAAATTTTTGAGGAGTCATCATACTGTTTTCCAAAGAGCCTGTACCAATATACATTTTCAACAGTATATGAAGGTTCCTTTTTCCCCAGGATGTAAGGTGTCATCTCCTTGTGGTTTTTATTGCATTTACCTAATAATAAGATATGATGCGCGCTCATTGATCATACGTCTTTTCTGAATAAGTGTCTATTCAGGTTTCCTGCCCATTTTTCATTGGGTTTTAATCGTTTTGTTGGGTTGCATGAGTTATTTTTATATTTTGAATATTAGTCCTTTATAAGATATAGGCTTTGTAGATAACTTTTCCCAATCAGTATGTTACATTTTCATTTTTGTGGTGGTTTCTTCCATTGTGAAGATGAGTTTTAGTTTGATGGAGTCCCATTTATTCAGCTTTGCTTTGGTTCTCTTGCAGTTGAAGTAGACTCCCTAACGACACCTCGGAAGTTGCTCTCTGGAACATAATGCCTATGTATTCTTTTTTTATGTTTTATTGTTTCAAGTTTTACATCCAAGACTTCAGTCCATTTCAAGTTAATTTCTGTGTGTGCTGTTAAATAGTGATCTATGGAAAATTCTTGGATATATGTTTCATTTTGAAACAACTGAACTGAAAGCAGACTTCATGTCATATTAATCATCTTCTGCTAGAGTTCTAAAGGAAATAGTAGGATAAAAGAAAGGTAGTTTCTTTTCCTAGGAGAAATCTCTGTGTATTATGTAAGCAGTCATTTCTCATGGAAGTTCTTTACTTTTTTTCTTCTTTTTTAGGGAGAAGTCTAACTTCACACACATATTCCTCTCATTCCCTTCTAAAGTACCCTCACTTTGAGCCCTTGGTTTGTGTCATAAGAGCTATCCACATCAAGAAAATTCAAGTAGAAGTTTCTGAAACTATCTCTAAGTCCCCAGACAAGGCAGCATATGACACCCAATATTGAATCATAGGGTCATGAAGACATTTTGCACTCTTAAAGGATGTAAGGGATACAGGGTTGGAGGTTCTCATATCTCCATTCAATTTATCAGTAAAGGGCAAACAAGGGCAGCAGATGTTGTAGATAACAGCAAGAAAGGTGAGGTAATTTTTCTGGAACAGATTGAGTCAACCCACAGTGGCCACTGATTTGGCAAACACAATTGTTTGGAAGACATTTAGAAAAGATTAGAAACAGTCTCCATTCACATGGAAAAGACAAAACATAACACATTTTTTTTTTGTTTTAGGGCAATGTAAATCCTCTTGCTGTCTGTCAGAGGCATAATTGACCCTTGAACAACATGGCTTAGAAATGTGTGGTTTCATTAAACTGATAATTTTTCTCTCATTTTGGGTTTGTCCATGGATTTAACCACCCTCAGATGCTGGTTGGTTAAATCTAAGGATAGGAAGTGTCAAGTCTAAGTTATAATCAAATTTTTGACATTTGTGTGGAGGTTGATATTCATAAACCCTAGTGTTTAGGGTCTGCTGTAATCAGAAAAATACTGTCCTGCCTTGAGGTCTTCAGTCAACTGAATAATCACCTCTCTCCCCAACCCCACCAAGTCCTAATCCCTAAACTTGTAACTATGTTACGTCATATGATAGTAAGGACTGGCAGGTGTAGTTTAAGTTAAAGATCTTGCCAGGGGAAGATTATTCTGAATGATGGGGGTGGAGGGGAATATAATCTTAGAGTGTTTGAAAGGAAAGAGGGAGGCAGGAAAGTCAGAGTTAGAGAAGGAAATGAAATCATAGAAGTAGATGAGGGAAGGAAGGAGGAGAGAGAGAGGCACTATGATGTTGGTCATGAAGAGAGGTAGGAGCCATCAACCTTCAAGGAAGGAGCACAAGACAACGGAATGTATTCTCCCCTAGAGGCTCCCAGGCTCTCCCAAAAGCAGTGCAGTCTTCGTGGCACCTTAGTTTTAGGATCTCCGATCTCCAGAAAAATAAGATTTGTGTATTTTTAGCTACTAAATGTGTGACAATTTGTTATAGCAAAATTAGGAAGCTAACAAAGATTTCCTAGAAAATATCAGAGAGATGGTAAGGGGTAGAGTGATTTTAGGGGTTGGTAAATTCAGTAGCTTAATGACATATGTAAGGTCGTAAGGTCTTTATAATTTTTCTCTTTGACATTCTAAATATGGCTTTTGTTTTAGGTTTCAGGCTGATCAAGAGGGTGCATTGGTTCCAAGCATCTCAGCTCACCTGTCTCACTATTTAGTCAGGAAGAGAGACTGGTCGGTCTGTTTATTTTTTAGAAGTAAAGAGAACTTTCTCATAATAGAAGACTACATTTTAGCTTTTATATCTACCAACTCTTTTATTGACCTTCAAATAAGGATAGTTAAAAAGAGCATTGCAGAGTCGTGTGAATGTTGAGGTATGGCATTGAGTAAATATGTGATCTTTGTTCTTGCCACATATGAGATAGAAGAGAACTGGCGTGCAGGGAAGTCTGCCCAAATGAATTGTTTGCTGAGAAGATGTGCATTTACTGAATATTTGGAGACACAGTTAATACAGAATCTTACACAGAGGGTCAGAATTTAATTTAGTCCAAGTACTTATCAGTGAGTAGCTCTTGAAATGCCCATTACCTTAAAGGTCTGTTACCTTCTGATCATTCTGAATGTAGACTTCCTTCTAAATAACCAAAATGTGCTTATTTGCTGGTAAAACTTTCTCAAAGTGATTTTTGCTCTATAAATGGATTTCATTGACCTATTCCATTTATTAGCTTATTCAGTTAATTGCATCTCATTGTGTTCTAAGATCCTGCTGAGAAGAATGATGCCATGGTTCACTAACATAAGGTAGTCTGTGCAGAAGTTTGGTTGGAAATCTTAATAAGGGTAGCTTGCAATTTCATCGCCATCTCCACTGAAGTTCAATGGCTCCATAATGGGCACTCTCGGTCGGTAGGAGGTCCTTCGTGGTAAGATGACAACTGAGGAGAAATGACTTGGAGTTAATTGAAACCTTCTGCAGCTGCACCAGTTTTCAAACAAAAAAATGAATCCTTACTGCTATTTCAAAAAATCCCATTTATAACATCATATTTCTTATGGGGGGAGAACTCTGGGGCCATGTTCAGTCTTATTTACTGCATATGTTCTCTGCAGTGACTGAACAGTGACAGGAGGGCTGAATTCATTCTGGGCAGAAGTGTGGTGCTGTAGAAAGGGTACCAGACCATAAGTGAAGAGAGCCAGTTTCTGGGGGCAGCCTGCCTCTCACTCCCTGTGCAGGCTTGTGAGTGAGACTTAAACTCAACTTTTCCTTGAAAGAAAAGACTATTTACTACCATCACTACTACTCTTGCCACCATTTCTTGAGTTCTTATTGGCTGTTAGGTATTGCAGTAGGTAATCTACATAATTTAGCTCATTAAATCAATGTCCACATACTAGAGAATGCCCACATATCTCCATTTTGCAGGTGAGGGAACTAAGACTTAAGATGCCCAATGGAGCTGTCTAAGGTCCTAAGTGCGTGTAGAAGTTAGAGTCTACGGCTGCCTGATTTCAAGGCCTTTCTTCCTCGAATTCTATGACAAGCAGCATTGATTTTAGCTATTCTCACCTTCACAACAGTGATTCTTAACCTTGGACATTGGAGTCACTGGGGGAGTTCTGAAGAATTATCATGCCAGGTCCCTGACTCCATCCTCCCAGGAGTGCTGAGTGAGACCTGATTCTTTCCATGAAGTTTCAGGCACTAGAGAGAGAAGACTGCAAGTGCTGAGGCACTTTGCAATTTTGAACCTCAAGTCTTCCAAGAACTCTTCTTGGAATAGTTTCTTGAAGACATCCTTTAAATGCTAAAAGCACTTGGGTAGGTTAAGATATAACATTTGGGAGGAACATGTAAATGAGTTGGTGTAGCACAGATTTGATACTGGAGGAATTTCTGTTTTAAAAATGAAAGGAGTGTTTGTGTATGCTGACCTGATAATAAAGTTCTATATAATCAATCCAGAAGGGATCACGGGCAAAGGGAATTGAGAGATGAAAATGTCCACAGTTTTGGTGGCCAATATAAAATAATCCACAAACTGAATGAGATAATATAGTTAGTAAGTGAATAATGGGGTCATTTCTTGGATGATCATTTAACTGTTTCATGTGACCATGGACCATTGAGTAAATTAATTTTTCTAGTGAACTAAGTTGTTTAGCAACAGGGCCAAAGAGTTATTTGCTTCTGTGTTATCTAGTCACTCTTCTACCCTTTAACACTGGATTTTTTTTCTTTTATTGGTGATTGGTTTTGTTATTAAAGAGTGATTATTATCAAAAAGTCAAAAACAGTAAGTGTTGGTGAGGAAGTACGGAAGAACTTTGGTCTACTTTGGTGGGAATCCAAATTGGTGTAGCTGCTATGGAAAAAAGTGTGAAGATTCCTCAAAAAATTAAACATAGAGCTACCATTTGATACACTCCTGGATGTTTGTCCAAAGAGTAGGAAATGGACATGTGTGCACATATCCCTTCAAAGGCAACTGCATTTACTCACCCTCTTGATTACTTGGGAAAGCAGACATTGTATTGACACATGGCTTATCTTCCAAGAAAGGTTAAAATATAAACTTTGGTGCAAAATCTCCTAATTCATAAAAGCTCCCAATATGTTCAGTTTTTCAAACATGAAAGTCAGTATCTTTAGGAACCAGATGTAGGACACCAGAGATCAGCCTCTGACTTAAATGCAATGCTCTAAATATAAGATCCCAAACAAGAAGGTAGATCTGGAAAGCTACAGCTTGTAGACTGGGAAGGGAAGAAGGAAGTCTGAGACTGGAGAAAGATGATAAGAAGGATGGCCCAATAAATGAATTCTACTTAGAGAGCAAGGCTGGAGCTCTGTATTTTCACAAAAATGTAGCTGCATCAAAAGTCAACCTTTTGCCCAACAGAACTGAAACACGATGTGAGAAAGGAGGAGTTGCATTTGTTTCAAAACTCTTCAATTATAATTTTTTGTCTATTTTACATGTTTCACTTGTATAGAACTTTTGGGACAGGGGATAATATTTAAATAAAAGTCAACAATCTGACTTTTCTTCCTTTTGTTGGGGAAAAAAAGAGTTTAAAGTCACAAGATCATGAAATTTTCCAGCACAGCATAAGTAAGAGAGTTTGTAGAAAAACTAGAACTAGAACCCACACCTGCAGATACCGCCTGTAAGAGCTCTGTGCTGCACCTTGAGTTTGCTTATTCCTTGTGTCTTTTTCATCCAAAGTTCCTAGCTGAAGTAAATGTGTGAATTAAAAATCCTCAGGGCTAAGAGAGAGAGAAAGGAGAAAGAGTGCAAGCTTAGGAATTAATTCTGGGTGTAATTAGGGACAATTTTACATGAATGAATTAAATTATGACTAATAATGATTCTCCCTCAAGAAGAATGGAACTTTTTGGAATGCTCTTAACAAAGGTTATGATGGTGTACATATGAACTTTGTAATAGTGTTGAGTAAATGGCAGAACAAACTTTTAAAAAATCATTGTTTAGAATAGACTTTTCATTTATGCTCAGATACAGACATCTTGAATGCGAGAATTTGAGGTGACTACAGGAAGAGAAATTCTAGTGAAAGAAAAGTTAAAATGAGATATTTCCTGAATGCAAACCTTTGTTCCACAGAAAATTATCTTTTAGGACAGGAACAAATTTAATCTCTCTGAATTCAGGATTAATTGTATTTCAAGTTCAACTCTTCAAATAGTTTTGATAATGTCAAACTATTAAATATGCATGCATGTGATTGGATAAGCCTAGTCTTCCTTTTCTCACCTTGTAGAAAACTAATTGCAGGCAGAATGTTTCAGTCATGAAATATTTTGACTGTCTTGTGTTACTGACAATAAAGGCAAAAATCAAAGAACTAAAGCTCCATCTTTTTTGCATGTTCTTGTATCAGAAAGAATATTCTTTGACTACATGCTTTTCCAAGCTCAGCTTGCATGCATAAATGTTTCCCTGAACCAGTATTTAAAAATTAAGTATTGCTGTAGGTAGTAGAACTCAATCTCTTAAGGAAGGAATGTAAGTGAGCATTATTTGTTGATTACAATTACCACATAATTCTCTCCCAGACTGTTTTATCATCTTTGTTAAATTCTATGAATGTCATTTTCCATAACCAGCAGGTGCTTTTGTATTTCCCTCTTTGTTTTCAAAGCAAACAAACAAAAAAATCACTCAGTGATTGTGCCTTCTAGGCATAATCTAGGGAGTAAACGTGTAGGCACAAATTCTAGAGAATATACTAGAATTTGGGCCAAGCAATAAAGTGAACTCCTTAGTATTTCATATTGTCTCTTACAGGTCTGTCTTTCTGGCTAACTTTATTTTAGATTCATAACTTAGGGAAAAAGAAGTCACTCAAAGCAATGAGAGTAGACAGATAGGGGTGTGGAAAAAATTTCCAGAGTTTGCCGTTGGATTCTGAATGCATCATTAAAGTCTTCTTTTGTGTCAAGTGTTTTTGTTTTTTAAAAGAAACTTGCGGGAAATTGCAGTGATGAAAGCAAATAGCTCTGGTAGATGTCGGTGTACTTTGATCATAGACTGATGTCATTGCCAACCTTCAGCTTTCATGACTCAAGGTGTTAAATATGTGCCATTATTAGCAGTATTGGTGACCATTAAGAATTTGCACAGATGGTTTCCTCTTCCTTCCTCTTTTTTCTCTTCTTCTTTACCGGTAAAGTGCATGACTCTGAATGCTAAGGAAACACCTTTTTGCTTCCCTAATAGGGCATGTATTAGTGAATGTCTCACCAGCTCTACCAAAAGAAAATCAAAACCCAGAAAAAAAAGGCAGAAATTGCACACATATATTTTTATTAATTTAACACCTTGATTTACAGTTGTGTTGGGAGTCTTTGTTTTGACTGGGGCAAAATAATGGTATATTTGGGAAGGGTTTATGCAATATGTCTGCATACATGATTTCATTTGACCCTGAGATACTCTGGACACTGAAAACATTGAATTGTATCTTTTATTTTTCCTGCACAAGATGTCTCAGATTATAGCAAGTCCTCATTTAATCTTGTAGGTAGATTCTTAGAAACTGCAACTTTAAGCACAGCTCTGTATAATGAAATCATCTCCTCTAATGTCAACTAATTCAACAGCGGCCTTCAGTGTCATAATGAAACAACGCTGAATAAAGCAAAAAAGACCTACTTTGCAAAAGCTTTACATTTAATAACTGGCATAGTGTAGCAAACTCGGGGTGCAGCACAGAGCTCTTACGGGAGGTGTCTGCAGATGTGGGTTCTGGCTCTAGTTTTTCTACAAAGTCTCCTACTTGCCCTGTGCTGGAAAATTCCATGATCTCGTGACTTTAAACTCTTTTTTCCTAGGTTCCACTTCAGCTTGGTGCCAGATATGGGGCACCCTGGGTTATGCTTCTTAGTATTTTTTATTTTTCTAAGACGAAAGAAGCCAGGCAGCAATGAAGACAGGCAAGCAGGAAGGGAGAGGAAGGAGCAGCATTTTATTTATGTATTTATTCATTTTAGTTGCTGCCCCTGGCCTATGACTGTGAACCCGGGGACCCTTGGGCCAAATGTGGACTGCTTCCCAGGCCTGGGCTTAACACCTGAGCCCCTGGGGCTCAAAATTTCTTAGTATTTGCATTCACAATAGTGGTTTCCAGGCATGCTTGTACAGTAGAAATCGCCTGGGAAGACATTTAAAATGTGATTTTCTGGTCTCCCTATTTGCCCCCAACCTCTCCAACCATTTCAGTTAGTCTGTGGTGGGGCCTAAGAATTTGCATTTTACCACCCTGGAGATTTTAATATTAGGTTTTTTTTCAAATGTATTGATATTAGAATGTGGTTGCTATGCACCAGAAAGGGGAGATGGTCTCTTGATCGGAAGTTCAGTACTTACATGCTGGGGTGGCCTCGTGGATAAGGCCACCAGATGCAGTCCACACACATCCAAGGACCCAGGTTAAAGACCTGGGAGGAACAACCACCATGAACAACTAAATAAAATGAAGTGCTTCTTCCTCCTCCCTCTGCCGGCCTGCCTGCCTGCCTTCATTCCCGCTTGCATCTTACTTTAAAAAAAAAGTCCAGGAATTGAGGGAGTTCTAGGTTTCCAGCCCCAAAGTAATGATCATCTGAACCTCCATTCCTCTCCTTCCAACCAGGTTTGGCCTCCTTGCCATTAGCCAGCCCACCATTGCTCTGAGCCCACAATGAATGTCCATGAGAATCTTCTGTGTTTGTGCTTTTGTGCCCTTGACACAGGATGGGAAAAGAGCAGATGAGGAACTATCAGTGAAATATCAAGAGCAATTCATTCCGAGGCAGTCATCACAATTGCTTCTATGCTATTAACCAACAACAGAAGGTTTTCTCTCTCTAGATTCGTTGCAGTTTCTTCTAGAAAGCGCATTCGTCATGTGAATAGTGGTGATTCGTCATGACATACTGCAGAGACGAACTGAGCGTGCAATTTAATTGCATCATGGTGTGGCTTTGCTCACATGCCGCCTAACGAGACTGTCACAGCCACTCTGCACACCTCCACGTCCCTGTTTGAAACAGCATGAAATGCATTGGCTTGCTTCCATTTTAGGGCCAAGTCCATTGGCCTGACTCTGGGTATTTTGTGTGTCTTTTATTTTCAAAGGACCAAGCAGGCAGGAATGAAGGCAAGCAGAGACAGGCAGAAAGAGAGAAGAGGAAGAAGCACTTTATTTATGTTTTTATTTAGTTGTTCACACTGGTTGTCCCTACCACCTCCACCCCCCTGACCTGGGAAGTGAACCTGGGTCCTTGGGATGTGTGGGGACCGTGCCCCACCAGGACACACTGCTATTTTGTGCGTCTTACAGGATATCTTGCGAGAGCTCTTTGCAAGGGAAGAAGCTGGCTCAGCGAAGCCCTGATGCTCCCATCTTTTGGGAACACATCATGTCCTAAATATCACCACCTCAGCTGTGTTACTCTGCAATGGTATTTAGCTGGTGAGCGGTCTGATTCAGTGAGTCTTTCGGAGAACCTGCATTTTTTGAATGTGAAGACATGCCCATGGGTAGCAGGAAGCTGACTGTCTTTACCTTGTGCCTAAAGAAAGCAAAATGATAAACCAGACTTTAGTGAACCTTTTTACAAAACGTTTGCTTTTTTCTAAGTCACAAATGCAGCCTAAAGTGCTACAAGTTCATTTTAGATACGTATGTGTTGTTTAGTTGCTGAACAATTATGCAAGCATATATATTGGAATTGGTCTTTTAGTGAAGCCCAGGGAACAGTGCGACTAAAACTAAAATTTGGAACTTTGGAGAAGGCATGTAAATCTGAGGATTATTAGCTCGATGTTTAAAGTGGAACACCAGACTGGCTCAGGTCTTTGAAATCAAAGCTCTTCAGAGGAAATGAAGCAGAAATATGAGACAATTTATTTTATAATCCAGATCAATCTGCAGTTATGGGCGTGGAATGAATGGAATTGCCATCCTGTTTGAAGAATAAAAAGAAGTATGACAATGACCCAGCAATGAGGGATTATGTCTTTTCATTTTGCCCACTTCTCTTTTTTATCTTTAACAGTGTTATATAAAATTTTGACATAAATCAGGATCAATTGCTCACAAGAATAAGTCTGAAGAATAGTGTTAAAACTTATTGCCTTGTCTCCAGTTTTGTCTCTTTTGTGGTAGAGAAGGCCGTAATTTCTCAGGATGGCAATTAATGACTTGCCTCAGTGGGAACGCATCTGTCCCTTCCCTTGGGAGAAAGTGGTTCATACACTGGGACCAATTACTCAGTTAACATTTTTACTGCAGCACTTACTTAATGGTCTCATTTACTCTTCCCCCCAAATGACAGGGAAACTGCCATTCTGATTCCCTTCATTTTTTAAAAACATCTATTTATTTTATTTCATGATTTATATTGTTTGTTCTCAGCCCCTCCCCCAGCCCTGGGTCTCAAACCTGGGTCCTTTGGATGTATGTAGACTCCATCCGGTGTCTTCTGTGCTAGTGGGTGGCATAATTCTCTTTTCATAAGCAAGTAAACTGGCACAGAGCAGACATAACTTTTCTAAGGCCATATTGGTTGTAAATGAGTAACCTGGATTTTAACCAACCCAGAGGCTTCCTTCTTAATCACCTTGCTATAGGAGTGGGAGAGATGATATTTATTTTAATGTATCTGGTTTCTCTTCTCAGTAATTGAACAATACAGCATTTTAAATTTTGATTTCACTAATCTTTCCAATTGCCCTGATATTGTTTTTTCTTTCTTAAATGCAGGAGGAATAGATTGGATTTTGATGCCAAAACTGAGGAAAAATTAATATCCCTTGTTTCTGGGAAGCATTGGTTCTTGGAGATATTGACATTGGCAACCTTCTGTAAATAGTTTCTCAGTATAAGAATGTTCACAAGCAAATTAGGTATGATATCTGCTTAATTCAAAAGCCAGTTCAAACAAATTGGTACTCGATTAATCTTCATAAAATGCTTTGTAATCTATTAAAAAGTAAGTGAACTTACCCCCCCAATCAGAGGGATAATGCAATGGCATGCCATCTTAGCTAACCCTTGAAAAAGTAAAAGGCAAAATGAAAAAGAACTGCAGGAAAATACATGCCAAATTCCTAATCAACAGATCTCTATACCTGCTAGAACTTTTGCCAGTCCAGCTGTTGATTTTAAACTATGACTTACTTTTTGGTTATAACACAATCCTACCATTGGCTCCGTCTTCCACATAAAAATAGATTCTAAATTAGAAATGGTTCGTGTTCTCACTAGTTTTATGTGTTGGCAGCTTGGAAATGGGAAATATTGTGCCTTAGAAAAATAATATAAACATTGACTAAGTTCCCAAATTGTCATCAAAAATAATATAAATTGAAATGAGAACATTAATAATGTTTCTCTGCTCGCATTACAGGTCTACAAGAGTGTAGTATAACAAAACCTCTCCATAAGATATACAGTGCACAATTCCAAAATATATAGATATGTCTAGAAAAATCTCCATCAAAATTTAACTGTTGGTTATTCAAATAGTGAGATTATGAAAGATTTCCTTTTTGTATGTTCATTTACATTTTCTACTCTGCAATCATTTCTACAATAAACACTTAGCACTTTTATATAACTAGATATATATAGAGATGTGTCCTTTGCTTAACAAAATTATATATATGGATATATATATTTATATACACAACTATAGAGACGCTATTTTATTTAAAATTATAACAAAATTATATGTAAGTTGATGCATGCTTACATACCTATATATGTATAATTTTTTTTTAGGGGAAAGACTTTCCTCTTCTCTCTTTGAAAGCACATGACCATTGGAACACTTGTTTCCATACTCCACACCTGACCTGTCCACAACTCTTGCACTCAAAACACCCCCAGACCACATTTACCATCACTACTGCTGGCCAAGAAAAGATCATGTCTTGCCTAGAATATTTTCTTTTAACTTTAAACATTTTCTGTTTTGTTTTCCTGTAGTCTTTCCAAAACGGAACTCCCAACATGATCTTCTTTGCAATGAAAAGAGTATGTTTTGCAGCCCATTTCACTTAGAACAGTTCAGAGTCCCTGGGAAGAGTGGAAGGCCACTCTTCAGGGCTGGGTCTTTTCTGCTCCCTTGCTTGCACATGCCCTCGCGCTTCCCATCAGCCTCCTTGCTCTTCCTTGAATACCCGTCACCTCCCATCCATTTGATCTTCCATTTGCTGTTCTCAGTGCTGGAAAGTTCCCCCACATATCCTCAGAACATTCTCCCCTCTGTTCTCAAGTGGTGAGGTGTTTTCTGACCAGATAAGAAGAGAAAAATATAACTACGTTTCCTCCCCTAACTCTTCTCTTTCCTTTGTATTGACTTATTTTTATTTTTAACGTAATATGCACTGTAAATACTTTCCTGCTTATTGACTATCATATTACCAAGAAAAATACTCCCAGCTACAGCCATTCTGACAGTTTTGTTTCCTGCTGTGTCCTCAGTGCCTGGAATCCCTCCAGCGTGCAGAGCACCCTCTGCCTGTATTCGTTGAAGGAATGAATGCGCAAGAGCAAAAAATAGACAGAAAACATAGAAACAGTACTCATGATAACACTTGTCTCTTGGGAGGACTGGGGAAGAGAGATACAGCACCTTTTTCTTTATTAATAACATTTTCATCCTTTTATACATATGCAAAAATATCTGAAGAAAATATGACAAAACTCTTGCAGATGAAAAACATGGGTATCTGTAATATTAGTTTCTGAGTATTCTTGTATTTGGATATTTTCATGAAGACATATTTTACTACCCTTTCAGTGATTTTGGATAAAGCACATGCTTCTTGCTTTTCTTGGGAAGTCTTTGATTACGGGTTTCGTTCACCCTCTACCTTACTTACACACACTTTTCCCTACACTTATGATTTCATCTATGTCCCTCCATTTTTTTGCTCTACCTGGGACAACATTTTCTTTTTTTTTTCTTTCTTTTTTTGCCTGGATTAATCCAGCTGTCCTTCATGATTCAGGTTGCTCTCTTTGTTCCTAGAACAGAACTTTCTACAAGTGAAACATAGTTTTTATCCTGTCTTTTAAAATTCAAATACTCCTCACTCAACTTTTGCAGCCCATATCTTCTGGAAAGTCCAGCACTCTTTCCAATAATCCCTGAAGCCTATTTCTTATGGTTGTCTCTTGATTTGGTTTCTTACCACTGCTGAATTACTGATGTTTATTACTCTCTCAGCAATCATATTTGGTCTGTTCTCTCTTCTCATAATTAGGGAATCATGAAACCCAGACCCTTGTCTTGATTTTCTTTCTTTTCTTTGTAAGAGATAAAAGTGTAGAGACTTGCTGAAAAGTTACTGGGAAATGGAAGGTAGGAATGGGTATGGGAGAGGGGAGGTCATGCTCTATCATGGTAGAGAAGAGAAATTCTGTTTGGGAGTGACAGTCTTGTTCTGAAAGAGTCCTTGAGTCTATGTCTCTGTCTCTCCATTTTCCTCTCACCCTTCCCAAATCCTCTCCCTGCCACTTTCTCAGGCTGTTCCTCGTTCTCTGCCTACAAATGCATGGTTTTTTTGGCAGTCTACTTCTCTTTTCCTCTTGGTCCTTTTGGGTTATGCTTTTTTACATCCCATGTGGCCATTAAGATACCTTCTTCCACAAAATCAATTCTCTTTCATAAGGAATTCTGTTTAGCAAATAAAGTGTCTTCTTCCTGAGACATTTTATTGTAGTGGTCAGTTTGCTTTTGTGACTTTGTCGTCAATGAGAGTGTTGAATGTAACATCTTGCTTTCGCAAAATCTATTTTGGTATCACCAATGCTTAGCTTCTAGCTCAGAGTATGGTCTTTAATGCTTGATGATTAGGTGAAGCCTACTTCATCTGTCTACTTGTTGAAGACATCTAATAGGGAGCACCATTTAACCTTATATAAATGTGTTTCTTTTGATTTCTGAAATGGACATAGGTGAAATGGAGATTATTTTGGCTTAATCACCCATTTGGCTTTGTCTTCACCATGAGAGAAGAGCTTTTTTATCAAGAGTAAGGCTCAATAACCAGCATAACACCTGCCTATGAACTAGCTTGATACCCATCGTACTTTACCTGCAACCAAAAGTATACTCAGGAGAGGTTCTCTGGTTGGAACTATTGCAGCTAAAAGAATGTACGGCGAACCTCTTTTCTTCATTGTCTTCCTTCTTAACTGACGAACGAGCCAGTGAGTTAGCTGTTCCCGGGGCCTCTAGAACTCCACTGTTTACATGTCTTTTCCCAGCTTTCCAGGGGTCACTGGCAGCAAAGATATGAATTGGCGAAGAAATGGAATAACGTCTGACAATCATGACATGGCCTGCACGGGAGACACAAAATTCAAGTGAAGCAATTTTACCTGTGATGACAGCCACAAATAGAAAATTATGGTGCTCATACTTCATTGAAATGCTACAATTTAATTGAGTAACAACCATGTGCCAGATACTTTTTTAAGAGATGAGGATATGGCAGAAAACCACACAGGATTCGACTGCATTGAGCTTGTCTTCTTGTGTGGTGATCAGATGATTAACAAGCAATATATGATGAAATGCAGGTGGTGGTAGATTCTAGAAGGAAATTGGGCTGATGGCCAGGGGAGAGAGACAGATGAGTGTGAGGGCTTAGGTTTCTATAACACCGGTCAGGGAAACCCTTTCTGAGGACACAACATTTAAACAGAGACCGGGATATAAAGAAATAATGAAATGAGACTTTGAAATGGGAAGAACTCTTAGAGATGCCCATTCTTGAGGACTTCCTCACTTCTGATTCTAGAAAAACTTGTACACCTGTCACTTGAATGGCACAAAGCACTAGTAAGTGGCTCTAATGTTATGGTTCTGGCTTTAGTTGAGGATGCTTGTTGAAAGAGAAAGGAAAGAAAACATGTGGAAGGAAGTGTTATGCTTTAGGTTCTAAGAACTTCCAGTTTAAGTTCTGTCTTTGTCTTTCCATAAATGCTTTCCTTGAGGTAAATAACATTTTCTTCCATCCATGTAAGTAACAAACCTTGATGAAAAGAGCTTTGCTTTAAGGAGTCTTATCTTGTCTGAATTCCGCTCTAAAACTATCCTAACTCTGGGACTTGGGGCTCATCATTTAACCCATCAGTAGGTGTCTCATTTTTATCCACAGACCTAGCAACATTGACTTCTTGAGTTGGTTTTCATTTTCTGGAGCCACTTAATTAATGTTTGTTGAATATGGGTTCTTTCCCAACACAGTTTCGCATTAATTAGCATGAAAGCAAAAGAAAAACTTCCAATGTGTGTAGGTTTTAATAGTGCCAGAAGCATGGTTATCTCTTATTTAAGTCTGCTAAACAAATCCAAGGAATGCACACAGCAAGTTGTTGTGATTATCACACAAACTGGAGAATTCCCTGGGTTTTTAAGGTCTGAAAGAGAAGACTGAATTTCAAGCAGAGTTGGGGGGATGTGAAGAATTTAATTTCAAGTCTATCTAAAGTGATTAACTGCAAATACTATTAACAAATTATCTTCAAATGCTTCTTTTGGCCATGCTGCCTTCTACAATTATCTAAATACAAGTTTATGGCTATTGGCAAACAGAAAGTGATCTGATTAAAAGGATCCTAAAACAATCACCTTATACTGAATGGTAGGAAAACACTCCAGAGCTTATGATGATGATAGCAATGTTGACTCTTATTTGAGACCTACATTCCAGCTCACAGATGAGCCAGTAGGTCTGTTGTTCATCTCTCTAGCTCATAAAGCGTTTGTATGCTTGGTGTCTTATCACCAAAGGGAAAAGATGTTTAACACTGATTCATGAAGTCAATACCATGATTCCAGAGATTGCTGCCAAATGTAATGTTTGTCAGTAGAGGATCTCAATAGTTTGAAGAAAATCAGAAGTCCAGTAAGGCTAGGGGGGTTTGGAAAGAGTCATTTCTTTTATCTTTTAACTGTCTTAATGTAACTTTGCACAGGGCCAGAGGGGTGAGGTCAACTTCACTGAAAGTGGTTGGATTGCATGTCTGTAATTACTTATATACCATTCCAGATGCTTCTAACAAGCATTCATTCTGAGCAGGTGCTCTCTGTGCTCTTCTCACAATATATCCAATTAGCTCTGTCCCTGGACTGGATCATAGCTTTGTGTACTGAGGTTGATGATGGTAAACAGGCTTCTCTATGCATGAAACTCATTTTGTCTTACTACACACATCACAGAATAAACAGAGGAGCTTTTAGTTCCTAATGATTTCCTCAGATCTTCTCTAATTGTTCTCTTTATTAAAATGAGACTCACTTCCGATTTCACATTGTTTTTTCTCAAAGAATGAGTTTATATTATTTTGTTTTTCAGCCAGGATTGGGCAGTTTGACTAATCTCCTTGGGTCTTAAATCTTCAACTCTAAAATCAGGGAACCATCTCTCAAGTTCTTCTCCAGCAGCAATTTTCTATGATTCAGTTGCAAGAATTAATTTTAGCTTACATTGGCAATATCTTTGTAAAACTTCCAATGACAATTTATATTCAGATCAGGAAATAATATTTTCCAGAGCATACCCAATGATATTAAAACTACGACTACCAATTGTTCATGGTGAGTCTTCTTACACTACCTCATTTAATCTTCTCAAGAGCCCTAGAATATAGATTCTATCACTATCCTCAACTGACAGGTGAAAAAAGTGATCACAAAAGCATATCAGTCATGGAACCACAGAATTTTATAGTTGAAACAAGTTTTGCAAGGCCTCCAATCCAATCCATTCATATTTGCATGAGGATGCAAAGACCAGGAATTTTAGGTGTTATTGGCCAATTATTACAGGTCTAAGACTACAGCACAGGTATTTCAGGGGTCAAGCCAATGTTCTTTCTGCTTATGTCACTTACTTCCATAACAACATGTCATAATGTAAGAGACAGATACATAGCATTTAAGGTAACAGAAATTTGAATCACATTTCCTTTTGTGTTTTATTGGTCTAATTGGTAAGATTTCCCAAAATTCCATCAAATGTTTTTCACCAGTCCTTTTCAAACTGAATGCTAATGTTATTATTGGAAGTTATTGTCCATATGCTGAAGAAACAAAATATCAATGATATGATTAACTCTAATTAGTATTCTACTCTTCTCTAAGTTTGATGGCATTCAGGTCCTGAGTTTTTAAGGCTAATACTCTTTTATTGCTTGAACAGTGTAACACTTTTTTCAAAATAGCACAAGTTTACTAAGGTCCAAGTTGCATTCTCATTAAGATAAATATCTTAAAAATTGGTTCAAGGGCAGTTATTTTCAACTAAGGGAAGTTTTATCCTTCAGGTGACATTTAGCAATGTCTGAAGTTTTTTTGATGGTCATGACTGGGAGAGGTGAGTCCAAATGGCATCTAACAGTTAGAGGCCAGGAAAGCTGTTAAATATCTCACAATCTCCAAGACAGATCCTTACATCAAAGAATTACTCAGTTCAAAATGCCAATAGTGTAGAAGCTGGGAAAGCCTACGATAAGGGCAAATTCACATGATGATGTCTTTTTTTCCTATACAAAATCTGTATAGATTCCTCTTTCAGTTTTATCAAATAACCAGTGGCAGAGTAATTCAAATCCAGAGTCATACTTGAAAAAAAAAGAAAAGAAAAGATCTTGATTGGAATCTGTTCCCAGCTTTGCAATCTGTGTCCTCTAATAGAGAGAGAGAGGCCCCTAGTAGAGACAACTCGCCCATAGACATGACATGTGCCATCGTCAAGCTGTTCAGAACCTCTCAGTCGATTGCCTGCCAGCTTTGACAGATGATTATTAAGAACTTTGAGCACATAATTGTGTTTACTGGTTTTATGTTAACAGACTGTGGACAATTTAAATGTAGAATGGATATTCTTTCTCGCTATTCATTTCTGACCTCATGTATAGCAAAAATTCTTATAATGGTGAGAACATTGATTTTTAGAATACATCGGAAATTGGTCATGCATCTTGAAGTCTTCGATTTGTATAGTATTTTGAAGTATATGCCCCATGTATTCATATAGGATAGTCAAATTCTTTGTAAAATGGGATAAGAAACTGTATCTGCCATTGTTAAATATTTGCCAGCATCTATGCTAAGTACTTTGTCTATATTGTTGCTAATAATCCTCACAAACACGTGAGACAGGTACTATAATATTCTCAAATAAAGAAAACAAAGGCTGAAGATGTATAATAAGCAATTACTATTCAGGCGCCAAACGACTAATAAATCATTGCTGACCATATTTGTCTGGTTCTGAAATCCGTACATCTAACTATTGGGAAATGCCATTCTAGCTGGATAAGTGAACATGAAATTTATCATAGACTCATTCAGTGTTCTGTTATCTTCTGTTTAAATACTTGGAGTAAAGGAGGAAAATGCACATTGTTTTAAATGTGACTGATATCCACAAACCTGTCATTCTTATCTTTCCAGACATATCTAGAAATAGTTTCACTGTTGCTAAAATATGTTGCTTGAAGATGCTAAGGAATTTTTTTTTTGCCAGGGGTCAAAGCTAATCTACCATAGGCAATAGGATAGAACTCACCAAGGTTAATACCAAATTAGGCAGTCAGGTGATAAGCAAAATAAACCAACTACTTAGGAGAGCGTCACATATGGTCACAGCCCAGAAGAGCCATGATCGTCGGGTACCTTGGAGCTCCTGCAGAGCTGGTGCTGAATCAGCGGACATGCCAACAGGAAGGGCTGCTGGGGGAGGGCCCACTGCTTCTCCTTGGCTGTCAAGGCCTGCGATTTCCTTGTCCCTGTCATCTACTGATTCTTCCTCTGAGTCTGAGGTTCTACTTGCAGTGAGTTTCGTCCGGAGGACTCGATTCTCTTTCTCCAGCTTCTTGATCTCCGCCTGCATCTCCTGTATAATTCCCAGGAGCTGGATATTAGCTTCCATGGTCTCTTCTTAGGTCACTCTGGTTTGCTTCCTGATGGGTCAACTTTTTCCCTTGAGCCCAATGCACAATCCACTCAGTGGGACTGGTGGATTCACCCATAAACCTTCTCCAACAATTGATGTCATGCCTCTCTGTACCATCTTTCAGCACCTGGGCAGTTAGACTGTCAAGGGAGGTAAAGGATCTCCATGACTTATTCATTCTGGGTTTTCTCTTTCAGGACAGAGATCTTCCTTGAGTCTTTCATATCAATCCGCAGTTCTAGAATATAGCTTTGTGTCTGAAGGGAAGAGGACACTCCCTAAATTTCCAATGGGGAAGAGTTTCTTGTTTCTGTCGTGAACTCCTCATTAGACTAGTCACATTTTTTTTTTCTTTTGTCTCTCCTGTTGCTTTTGGGATCAAATGTTTCATAGGCCCACCAACTGTCATGAGTACATCAAAGCTGTTTTGTTTTCTCTATAAATGATGTCGTAGTTTTGCATCTTTTGGGGTAAATTATTAATTTTGACACCTGCCCATTCGGGGTAGCAGCAATCATAACAAATCATGTGAACTTCAGGGACATTAAAATAAGATGTAGATATTTATACCCAAATAACCCAAAGGGGATATAAAGATGAGGACCACATAGGCACTTTTCAGTAAGTTTCTCTCTGAACACTACTGTTAGTTGGTTTTAGAGTGTTTGCTAGGGCCAAGGTTGCTGGGATATTTTGGGAAAGTAAGAAGATACAACCTGAACATGAATCTTGAATGAGAAAGGTATGCAACAGATAACAGCTTTCATTATCTGTGTCCTGAAGAGGTTTCTTTGTTGGGAATGAAAAACATGAATCTTAAAGAACATAAGCTCTGATAGCAGTTTCTGTTGGAAAGGCAATGTTTAGCCATAAGTGCTCTTTTGCCAGGGGAGAAAATGTTAGAACAATTTTCATGGTGATAGTTTTCCCTGCACGTTTGTTTCCTTCTGTTTTCTAGGCACAGTGATGTTTTTTGCCTCTTTTTAAGTAAATATTTACTGCTTAATACATGACTACGGTAGGAAGAAATGATTGAAGAAAGTATTATTCTTTTATAATTCAATGAAATATACTAGATATATTTGTCTTAGAATGTGCTTTCTAAAAATCAGTCTAAAATAGTACAATTATTTTATAGACTTCAATTTGTATTTAAATAAACTTCACAAAACATTTATGTGCTAGTCACTGTATTTGCTATAGAAGTGGGTTGTGGAAATGTGGAATATGAAGGAAGAAGTTTATGATAAAGGTCATCCAGTGTAACTACCTAATCAGATGTTCAAATCTGTTCCAAACATCTCTGTGAAGGACTATTGATATATTTGAGTTTTCCTCCTGTAGATGATTTCCCTTCCTACTTAAACTATGCTGCTTGCTTTTTCATAAAAATCATTTCTATTGATCAAAAATGTGCTTCCATGTAGCTTGTCCTTAGTTCTTTTCTTTGGGAGGAGGGGGATATGGAACATGTCTAGTGTTTGTTTTACTCTACAGATAAAAATTCCCAGTACTTCTGTCATCTAATGTGGATTTAATGGCCTTGAGGTCACCATGGACATTTTCTTGTGTGCATGTTTCCCTTTGTCATCAGGCTCTTGAACCAGGATCCCCAGTTCTAAATGCATTCTCCTGAAGGCATCTGACTACTCTGTAGACTGCCTCACACAAAGAAGACATACAGCTGGACAAATCGCACATGAAAAGATGTTCCTCCTCTCTTGTTATTAGGGAAATTCAAATTAAAGTAACAATGTTGGTGAGGATGTGAAGAGAAGGGAACCCTTTAGACTGCTGGTGGGAGTATAAATTGATGCAACCATTATGGAAAGCTGTATGGAGATTCCTCAAAAAATTGAGAATGGAAATTCCATGTGATTCCATTATCCCACTTCTGGGTGTTTATCCTAAAAAATACAACACTAATTGAAAGAGATATATGCACCATGATATTTATGGCAGTACTATTTGCAAATAGCCAAGAGATGAAAACAAACTCAATGTCCTTTGACAGATTAATCTGACACTACTCAGATATAAAAAAGATGAAATGCTGCCATTTGCGGTAGCATGATTGGAACTAGAAAGTATTGTGCTAAGTGAAGTAAGTCAGAAGAGAAAGACAATACTAGATAACCTTTCTCATATGTGGACTGTAAAGACACAAAGCAAATGAAGAGATAAAACAATGCAGAACCTAACTCTTGGGCACTGGCATCAGCACTGTGTTTACCAGAAAGACTGTGGAAGGGGCAAAAGGTGGTGGGTATCCAGTGGACAGTACTGGAGACTGTCAGAAAGTTGGTGGAGGGTGTGGTGTGAGATCACACATTTGACGAAGGGTGAACCTACACATCTAAACTTAAGTCGCATTGTATATCAATGTTACCTCAACAAAAATGTATTTTAAACAATTTGAGGTTTAGAATGAAGAAAACTCAGCAATTTATGGAAAGAAAAAGCTTAGGGAATTGGAAACAATGCCTGATGAGAGGACTATATATTTTTGCAAAGTCTTAGTTGAATTTTGAACTTACTGGTTTAGTGAAAACCCCATTAAAAGTCAATGGAACTGAAAAAATAGATGAAATCATTCTTAAAGATCATCTGACAACTATAATTTTGAAGTATGTGAAAATGAAAAGTAATTATTTGGGACTTGCATATAAAACTTTCTTAAGATAGTATGAAGTGCTAATGAAGAAAAAAGCAAATATTAGTGAATTTTCAGGGAGGACAAAATTACAAGACAATTCCTTAGAAGTAATACAAATGATAAAAACTGTGGGAAAAGGACAATCTCATTAGTAAAAAAGGTCAACTTCACTAATAATTTTTCAAATTAAAACACTGAAAGAGACTTTATGGACAGGTTGAACAAGTTAGCAAAGATTTAGAAGATGAATAAAATTAATTCGAAGACATTAATAACTGATGTCTTTTAAATAAGTCATTTAATGCTATGCATCAAGGATAATGCAAACATTGACTGTAGAGTCTTAAATTCTACTAGCTAAGAAAGTAATTGCATTTAAATAATTTTTAACAATTGTGCTCATTACACATTACAAGAAAAATATTAGAAATTGCTTAAGTGTTCAAAAGAGGGGATGAAGGAATAAAATATTCTATAGCCATAAAACACAATAGCATTCTGAACCTGCACGTGTTGAGTGAAAAAACAGGATATCTAAATACATGTAGAGTAAAGCCAAAACATGTCAAAGACTGGAAAGAAACACTCTGGGTGAGCGAGCCCTGGCGGCTCAGGTGTTATGCATGTGGCTGCGACAATAACCCATGAAAAGTCCAGGACCTGGGTTCACAAATTCAGCCTGTGGGGAGCAACCAAATGAACAAGTAACTAACTAACTAACTAACTAACTAACTAACTAACTAACTAACTAACTAACTAACTGATGAGGTGGGGAGGGAGCTGAGACACGCTAATGAGACGCTGGGTTTGTCCAGAAAGAATTCATGGAGAAAGAGCCAGTGGGCAGGAACACACACCAAGTTTATTAAAAGGAGAAGTAACTAGTTAAAGTTGCATCAAGAGAATGTGCATGTGCGTGCGCGTGCGTGCGTGCGTGCGTGCGTGCGTGCGTGCGTGTGTGTGAGCTAAGCTGCCTGCCTCTCACTCAGGCAAATGGAAAGTCAGGGCCTTTGGGTGCATCCAGGTTACCTGGAGAGAAAACTGCCAGCATCCAGGGGTGTGTCCTAGATGCAGGGCTGCTGAACTGAGATCCCCCTCTGGGATTCCTTTCAGGTTTTGCCACTTAGTCCATTATTCATATATCTGCATACTGTCCTACAGATTTCAAGTTTGCTGTCCCCTAAAGGCTTCTTCCTCCTTTCCTTTCTGCCTGCCTGTTTGCCTTTATTCCCGCCTGCTTCCTTCATATACACACACACACTCTGAGGTAAGATTTTGGTTAAATTTTTTTTTACCCCTTATGGCATTTGAAAAAAAAAAAATCTATGGTTACATTAAAGCCTTCCATAATGAAAAAGAATTATGAAAATAAAACAGATAATAATAAAGACATTTAATAAAATGGCCAAAATTACTTAGTCTTGAGGCCTTTTTGCTGACTTTTGATTAAGTCCAATGGCTTAGTCCTTTATTGTCATTATAATGATTTAAATTTTTGACATATGAACAGAAACTGTGGTGTTTACAAATTTTAATGTAAATGCTAGAGCTTGTGATTCTCTGATTATTTGTCATTTAAGTGTTGGGATGTGGCTGTCATCTCCGATGGAGTGGGTCAGGCTCAGAGAGCCAGGCTTTGGGAACTGACTTGTGTGAAGGAGAGTACTGAGTCCTGTAAGAAGGAGGGAGAAGTGGTGAGGGGTTGACAGAGAACCATATTAATGGCATATGCTGGGAAGCCCATGTGGAAGGAAATCAGTGTCTGAAGATCAGCAATGGCTGATGGGTAATAATCCAGGCAAGAAACTGGCTTGGGGATCCATCCAGATGGATGGCCGAGCAGGTGGTCATTGGCAGGTAGAAGAGATATGACTATTGTGACACGGCCACTGTGACTTCCTCTTGGGGCTTTGGACCTTTTTCAAGAACTAGCAGATTCAAGACTGTGGCTCCAATTTTTGAGTAGGGATGTAGAGGCCTCTCAGCCTCCCTTGGGGAGATGTGCTTAAGATGCAGATCCGTGGGCCAGCAGTAGACCTATTGTAGATTGTCTGGTAGTCGATCCAAATCAGGTCTCAAGAAGTTCCCTAGGAAATTGCTCTTATACACATTGCGGTTTTATAACAATTGTTCCAGGGAAGCACTGTCCCACAGAAATAAATAGAAATAAATGTACTCTATAGAAGCAATTCTGAATTTATAAGTAGCCGCATTAAAAAGGTAAAAGCATTAAATAAATTTAAGAAAGATTAGTCAACTCAGTAGATCCAGATTATTATCATTTCAGCATACCATAAAATGTAAACTTTGCTAATGAGATAGTTTACATAGTTTCTCTCATGTTACGTCTTTAAAATCCAGTGTGGGTTTTGCATTTAGAGCCCATCACAATTCAGACACTACGTTTTCAGGGAAACACTCGTTCTGTGTTTAGATTTCCTAAAAATGACCACTGAAAAAGTGGATTTGCACATGCAAGTGGTTCACTCATTCTCACAGGCCCTCAGGTACAGGTGGATCCTCTGTCTGCAGCCAGTGGGAGCAGAAGGCACGTTCTCACAGTGATGCACAGTGACCTCCAAGGCCTTGTGAGCCTGTCTTCTGCTCTGCTGGGATCTCATCTGCCACCAGGCCTCTTATTTCACACTCTGCTCTGTCTCACTCACACTGACCTTCTCACTTACACGAACACTCCAGGCACACTCCTGCCTTGGGATTCCCTGTTATTGAAAGTGTCTCCCCTTAGACAACCACAGAGCGAATTCCTGCATCTTCTACCTCTGCGAGCGCTCTCCAGTCTCCATCACACATCAGCACTGTGGGAAGAGTGGATCTTTGATCTCCCCAGAGCTGAGGACAAAGTTTTAAGAAGACGATTAGCCTCATTTGGCTGCCTGCTTTCCAGACCGCTGGGAGCTGGCAAAAGTGTGCCAATCCTCCTCAAGTAAATAATGGTAGAGCATGTCCTCTTTCAGGACATGCCATCATGCTTTCCTGGAATTTGACACAGAGTGGACTTGTGGCTTTCTGCTCTATCAGAATCTTCTGTTTTAGTTGCAGAAGGAGGATGAGTCAGGTCAGAATAGAACTCAGGGATTGTGACTGCATCATCACCTCTCAACTGCGTGTCCTGTCTGGAGACACCCAAATGCCTTACCCTTTAGGGCATAATAGAAAAATGTCACTTATGTGAAGTCTTATGTCTCACTTTTCAAGTAGGCAGATGTCCTCCTTTTATAAATTATTTAGACTACTGAGAAATTCTACTTTTGCAGCGTAATTCACTCTGACCTTGAACTTAATATGTAGCTATTGTCAGAGTGATTTCCCAGGTGACCAGAAGCATCTGCTGTTGCACTGAGCCCAGACTCAGGAGCAGACTTGACAGGCTGCCATCTCGCTGATGCTTTGACATTTGAGTACCACACAGTGGCAGGGCGGTCATGTGGAAAGGAAGGAGGAGATGAGAAGTTTTTGACAAGCTTTAAGTCCTTCCTGTGTGGGCAATAAATTCAATGAACAAGGTGACATAACGAACAGGGTGACAATTCTGGGTCCATTAAATATGGGAGAAATGAATAAAGCGAGTGTCATACAGAGAGAGGCAGATAATAAGCACCTACCTCCATTTGCCACCATGAAGCAGCATGGCTTTTGTGTTGCCAAACTCAGAATCATCTTCTACTTACGTTATGTGAGAGCTCTATGTTTTAAAAGCTGGGCAACAAATTCAGCCTTTTGAAGGGACTGTCTAGATTCAACCAAGCAAGTAAGAGGGACGGATTAAGGACCTTGGTTTCCAATGTGTGTGGCTCCCAGCAAGTCTTTCTTTTTTCCCAGAAGAAATAAAACAACCAGAAAAGTAATACAGCTTTTCAAGATTACTTGTTTTTGTGAATATTTACAGAGAAGCAAATCTAAGTCTCCAGGCATGATACCCTGTAAGGATCTTGCTCTACACACTTTCAGCTACAAGTGCAATTCATTCCTCTTTTCTGAGCCTGTTTGTCTGTTAGGCGGATGTAAGGACTGCTGTCTCCATGGATCACGGGGAAGATTATGTGCATTTATAATGACAAATACATCTACGTGTCCTGAAATTAGTGAGTTTTCCATAAATGTGAGTTGAATAAACCACATTTGAAAATTAAAGAGTGTTGGTGGAATGCACTAGCTGCCTGCTAACACTAGACATGTAGGTAGAGGGTTTCAGAAACGAGAGGAGAGGGAAGATGGAAAGTTTTACCCGGAGTGAAGGAATGAAACACGCCTGCGTGGTCTGATTCAGTCTTCCCCTCTCAATCGCTGTATAGCTGTAAACAGTTATTTCTCTCTGTGGAGCCCAACAGTCCTTGTGTCACAAAAATCCCTGTTAGAATGTAAAGATCAGCTGGGAAGATTGATATCTTTACTATATTGAATCGTTGTTATGACATTAATCAGATCTCTTTTTAAGTATTTCAACAGTATTTAGCAGTTTTCTCCATAGAAGTCTTCTACTCGTGTAGGCTAGTTAACATATTCACTATTATTTAGCTGTAAATATTTGTAAATTTCTATTGCCATTTCCTCATTCATTCATTCAATACGTGTTTATTTAGTTCTTATCTTACGCCAACTCCTGTTCAAAGCCCTGGACATTAGCTAGCGAACAGGACAGAGGGAGCTCTCAATACTATGGAATTGACAGCATAGTGGGAAGACAGCAAAGGAACACAACAAATAAGCAAAATGGAAATCTGTTTGAAGAGATGCAGCATGGAGAAAAGTCAGGCAGGAAAAAGGAAAGCAGACTGCCACGTGGCGGCACTGAAGGCTCAATGTGGAATTCATTTCAAGTAGAGCAGCTAAGATGGCTCCATAAAGTTGACTTGAAGGAAGTGAGGGCAGAGAAATGAAGGGAAAGTAATGCCCTTCCCAGCAGAGTGGATGGAAAGGAGAAAGGCACTGGTGGAACTGTATTCTTGCTTTGTTTGAGGGCATCCAGGAATGTAAAGTGTGGAAAGTAACCGTCAGATTGATAACAGGAGACAGGTCATGCAGGCTCTGGAGGCTGCCAGGCAGACTGGCTTCCTTTTCCAAATAAAAACACTTTAAAGATCCACTTGCATTCATTGTTATGATAGCTCTATCTGAATTTCTATTTTTAGTCTATATTTATAATTCTGTGTTCTTTGCGTCCCTTTCTTTCTCCACTTCTGTCATCAGATGCTTGCCGAGATGGCTTACAGAGAGCATAGATGCTGAAAATACAGCCTCCGGGTTTGAGCTCTGACTCCAGCCTTCCTAGCAGATGGGTTTTTGCTGGAGTTAATCTGTTAATTGTTTTTCATTTCATTGAATTCCACATAAAAGTAAAACCATCCTGTTTTTCTCTTTTTCTTACTGGCTTATTTCACTGAACATGACGCCCTCTAGTTACAGCCAGATTGTCACAAAGGGCACAATTTTGAATTTTTGAGAAGCTGCACAGAATTCCGCAGAGTATAGAGACCACAGCTTCTTTATCCAGTCATCTGTGGATGGGCATTTAGGTCATTTCCATGTCTTGGCTACTGTGGACTATGCTGTTATGTACATAGGTCTACCCCTGTATTTTAAGCTCCGGAAGACAGGGGCTGGGCTTAAGTTGTTCAGATAAAGTCCCAGTTTTCTCTTTCCTAGTAAGCACAGGATGATGATCTTATGGTCCATCCTCAGGTGCAGCTTTGTGAGATTATTCCCACAGAGTCTGTGGAATGCTGTCTGTCTAGGAGGCCATACTCGTAAGTTTTGCTGCTAAGAGGAATAGTGTTATAGAAATAGCCAAATAAAAAAAAGTGACCTATTTAGAAGTACTTCTGCTTTAGCAACATAATTTTCCAGAAATGTGTCTGGTTTCATCTTGTGTGTCTTATTTTATAGATAAAGAGAAACCTGTCTATTGTGGCTTTGCTAAACTTTGGTTGCTATTACTTATTCATGAAATAGAACCTGAAAAATTTCACTTAGAGCACAGAGTAGGCATGGCACGATGTTTATGCTTTGGTGTTGGTTAGTCTAATAGCATTAGATAGACTAAGTGTCTGCATTGGGGCCTTTTTACTTTCGAAAAGATGCTCCTCCTTCTCTCAAGAGGGTCACATTCCATTGGCTTGTGTTGCATAATATGACAGAATTTTCCTCTAGTGCTGAGATCTGCCCGAGGAACACTGAGGAGAGGAATGTCAGCTTGGCAGTGCGTGTCTACTGCTAGACCCCAGAGGTCAGTGTTTCAACAGCGTTTGATGCCAACCTTTTGCTTATTAGCACTTTCTTTAATGAAAGATGAAATCTACTCTACAAATCAATATCTCCTTTGAGCACCATTATTATGTTTTGTTTCTCATTTGCCAGCACTCGGACAAATACAGAGAATTATATTTGAAATGGAGGAGAAAAACCAAAACAGGAAGAAGCCAACATTATAATGACTTTAGTTGCCAGTCAGCATTCTGAAATTTAAAAAATCAAATCAGATGTATCAGATTTGCTGTGATTTGGCACCTCATACTCCCAGTGCTCTGATTACTTATTGTTGTGTTGATTCTTTAGTTTGCACTTTTGGCACTCTTTTTTCCACTGTACCAATAGGTCACACCATTTTTATGTTGTGAGAAACAGCAACATTCTTGGAGGTGATAAACAATTCTGTTTTACAACTTGTGTAGTACATTCATAGTTAGAATTTTTCCATTCATGATTCCACTTTATCCTGAGAGCTAATTGTCATACAGAGTGCTGTCTTGTGCCATAATGAACAGTGAGTGAGCTTCCCTTCCAAGTGACCCAGGATTGCTATTTCTTCAATGCCAATTTCTAGCTCTTATGGACTGTATGATTCTGTTCCTTCAAAATTTACATGTTGAAGCCCTTTCCCTCAGTGTGTCTTAAGTATTGGGGAGATAGGATCTGAAGAATATAACTGATGCTAAATTAAGTCCTTTTAAGAACAGGCCCTCGAGAGCTAGCTTATGTACACCAAGAAGTAAGACCATTTGAAGACATAACTAACTAGAAGAACGTTCATCAGAAACAGAATTTGCTAGCACCTTGGTCACGGAATCTCTGCCTTCAGAACTTCAAGAAATTTAATTTCTGGTGTCACCCAGGCTGTGATATTTTGTTATGACAGCCTGAGATGACTAACTGAATGTCGTACCTCATCTGCTCCATGGAGATCAGAACATCGAAGTCACAGTGGCCTTGCGCTCCATGCTCAGTTCAACTACTAACTTCTCAGAAAGGTCTTCACTACCTAGAAGAGTTGTTTCTGTCACACCCTATCTCTCTACCTTACTTTATTTTTCTTCTAGGACATATCCATCAGACATTATATAATTTGGTTATTTCTTTATTCACTGTGTGTCTCTCCTAGCAATTTTAAGCTTTATGAATGAAAGCACTTGTCTATTATGGTCTTTGCTGTATCTTCATAACTTAGAGGAGTACCTGACAGTATTCCATAAATGTTTATTAAATAAATAGGTTTCTGGGGAATGAGTGGGATGTGTATGTGTTGAATCTTGGAGAGTGTTCTCTCATGGTAGGCCCTTGAATAATAGTGGTCATGATTTAAAGTATGGCATATCACCACAAATTGCATTCATGTATTTCATCAAAAAAGCATTTACTTAATTATACCCTGCATGCTAATCACTAAAGTAGGACATAAAACAAGTCAAGGTAATATAATTAACTACATATTGAATAATGCCTGGGTCACCTGAAAGAGCCTGGATCCTATGGAAGTGATTGAATCTTTCTATGAATATTTGGCTGGCTCGTGTCTACCATCTAAGTTGAAAATGAAACTCCATTACTTTATTTCACTACTAGGTCCCATTTATGGAGTGAAAGAGGATAGGCAGGAAAAAATATAAGTCAATCAGAAAATTATTTTTTATGTATTCAAAAGCTCTGTGGTTGTTATGACAAAGCAGTGATGCGATTATGGAAAGACACCAAATAATAGAAAGATGCAACTTCTTTTATAATGAGCAGGTGAATATTGAAGTGATGCACAAGGAAGAATGTTGATGCCCCACAAAAGAGGTAACAGATTCTTGGTTCTCCAAGATCCACAAGGACATAGAGATACTATCCATCTGTTCAGAATTACAGTTCTGTTAGCATGAGAAGCAAAGAAGCTCTGGTTCACTATTCCTTTAGAGAATTATGAGTGTTCAATAACTTATGGGCCACCAATACCCACCTAACCCCATTCCCTGTTACTTGAGTTTTCCCAAAGCTCTGAAACAAGTTCTCCCCCTCATGAATAGTAATGAATGAAAACAGCTCTAGTACATTCTCGAGTATTTGCCACAAGATTAGATTAATCAAAGACCTATTTTCTAGGACAATTAAAGAACAATACAGAAACACTGGGAATTAATCCAAGAGTCTAACATCTGTTCAGTAACAGCTCCCATAGGACTTAAGAGCAACTGTAGTAGATTGCTTATGTCTACAGATTCTTTACAGCTCTCATAAAAACATGAATTCTGTTCCCCTGACCTTGAAATTGGGTTGTTTTTTTACTTGATTTGACCATTTGAAAATAGTGGAAATAAAGTTGAGTGACCTCCAACTGCAGACCTTAAGAATCCTTGAAACTACCATTTTTCACCTTCTGAGAATGCTTTTCTGAAGCTTTTACATGATGAAGAAGCTCAGGTGGAGAGAGTGGTCCAGCCCTTCTCAACAGTTCCAGTTGAACTCCAGCTGAGTCGCCAGTTGAAGGCAACTGCATGAATGACCTCAGATAAGACCAGAAGAAGAATCTCCAAGCTACCTCATAGAATAGTGAGAAAGAAATATTGTTTAATCTATGACATTTGAAGTGGCTTATTATGCAGAAGTTTAAGTAATAAAGCAACAATAGAGGTAAGAAAACAAGAGAAGAAAGTTTAAGCTGAAGATTGACATCTCTTCTTGAGTATCTCACAGGATAAAAATTTTAAGGGCCCCTCTCTTGAGATGTGTCTACTACGATAGTTCTTAATATAAAAAGAAAACAATAAAAGTTTTTAGAGTAACAAAATAAAACTGCTTTCTTAAAATATTTATCATCTGCAATACTGGATGCTAGAAGAAAGAGACACTGTTATCCAAATAACAGAATAAAATACATTTGATCCTAGAAATCCATACCTAGCTAAAGAAGCATTTGATTTAAACAAAGAAAGAATTTAGGAGCTGCTATAATTCAGGAAACCTGCCTCTCATAAGTCTTTTATGAAAGATTTACTTTAGGATATATTGCAATACGATGAAAAATGAGTTAGAGAATGAATAAGACCTGGGGTATTTAAAAAAAACAGTAAAATATAGATATGTCTTATTAATATTTAATGTATTATATGAAAAATAATTAATGGCAGCATCCTGGAATTAAATTCCACAGTTTATGCCATGAACTATTAAAGGATAGGTAAAGTGATAAACGGCCAAGTTTCTTTTCCTATTTAGGGAAAACATTGCTATCAATAACTATTGATTCATTCTATATACCTTTAGAAGAATATGAACTGGGCAACTTTGTTAGAAATGCAAGTTAAGTACTGGACAAAGAGAAATAGGAAGCATGTTTTCCAAACTACTGGGGATCAGAATTTATACCATTTATCAAAACACATGCTACAAATATAAAATCATCTAACAAAAGATTGCATCTAGACATAGCAGCATTGTCCTAATTATGGTTGGATTAACTTCACAAAGATGCTTGGACTGGATTTGTCTTTGGGGTACTGTAACCTAGCTGAAGTTGGGAAAATGGAAACAATGAAAATAACATGGACAATGTAACAACAGAAGGAAAGAACATGATATAGCTGGTGTTACAGTTCAACCTAGCACATGCCCTAAATGCATTTATTTTATTTCCACTCATTCTCACAACTCCACTAAAGAAAAGAAAAGAAGCTAAGTCCTACAAAGACAAAGAGAGAAGAGACCATAGTAATTAGATTTTTGGAGATAAAAATTATGTGGCAAGTGATGTGGCCAACCAGAGAAAGCAGGCATAGAAGCCAAAGTAGAAGGTCTGAGATGACTTATTCATCCTGCAGAATCCAAAATGTAGACGTGTCAGGTACCTTAAAATGTGCAGATATGGGAAGGTTCAAAACAGAGAACTGATTGAAACAGATTCCTAGATGGTGTACTGATTTCACAAAGCCACTTGATACTCATGTCCTCATCTTAAACTGGAGATACAGTCTTTGGAACGCATGAGCCAAAGGGATGCTGAACTGGTTACACCAAGTTCAAAGTGAGAATGCCATACTGAAAACAGAGGAGTGAGTGCGCATCTACCAGACAAATGGTGAAAATACTAGAATCTCTTTAAATTCAAAGTAGACTTAGAACTTGGAGTTAATTTCTTTGGTTTCTGAGACATTGATAAGCCCACGCAGGAAGATCCAGAGAGATTGCTCTCTGATGATTCTATCAAATGGAAAATCAGTTTCTCAGTCCTTTCTTTGTTCCCACGTCACATACATATTGAGTTTAAAGTCAGCTTTCAGCCTCTCACTTTGAATATGAAGGGGTAACAAATATTTAACAGACAACAGAGAAAATTATGTAGCATAAACGATAAAGACCAAAACAAAACATCAAAATAAACATAATTGTAGTAAACAGACAAAATAGGTGGAGCAGAAAATGAAAAAGAAAATTATTTCAATTAAAAGTCTTGGAAAAGTGTAGTATTGTGTAGCATAGTATGGGAAACTGTCAAGAATAATATTCACGAAACAAAAGCAGAATATATATAAAAGAATATTTAGAGAAATAAAGACATTTCAAAAATTAAAAATGAGAGAGTAGAAATTCATGGATTATATTCTCTGAAGATGATTAGTATTAACAAAAAGAAGTCTCTCTGTACCCCAACCCAAGAAATTGACCATTTAGAAACTAAAAGAATGTAAATTTAAAAAATATAATTGAGATAAATGAAAACTAAATGTCAAATCTATAAAATTAACTATAACAATAATTGGAGGAAAACATATCTTCAAAGCATTTATTCAAATACACTTACCAAATGTATTCTATTTCTCAACTAATGCACAAATAAACTACATTTCCCAATATCCCCTGTAACTAGGTGGGACCACGTGGCTGAGTTTTGACTGATGGAACATGGGACAAAGTAATTTTGCCACTTCCTCTTAATGGGTCTATTCTCTAAAATCTTCATACTCATTTTCTTAAACATGCTGCTGGGGTGGGGTGCTGGCCAGGAAGGATTCAGTCAAAGCATGTTATAAGTGCCAGTTAAATATCGACCATGTTTTCACTGCTGCTGTTGGAGGGAGATCATATCATTTCTCCACGGTTGTATAATACTTTTATATTCATGCAAATGGGATAGTAATTTATCATAAGGAAAATACATATTTGTAATTCTTATATTGGTGGCACAATAGCTTGGAAAGACTTCATCACCACAAACTGAAGCCCTGTGTGTGTGTGTGTGTGTGTGTGTGTGTGTGTGTGTGTGTTTCTGGGAGGTTGAAGCAATTTATTTATTTGTCTATTAATTTATATAGTCAGCAAATATTTATCTACTGCTTTATATTAGACACTGGAGACAAGCATGTTTTATAACATAATAAGGGAATAACCATATCAATACATAAAATAATCGAAACATGAATCTTAATTAGTATTAGGAAGATGTCACCCAGGAGATTGCTGTAGAGGATGGTCGGGGAAGTTTCTTAGGACAGCAAGCCTGAGAATAGATTTTGAAAGGCCCAGCAGGCACATGGAGGAGTTCAGTTTTTATTTTAAGTCTTTAAGTTTCAAAAAGATATTTTGGACTTGGATGGAGAATGGATTAGACATTAAATAACATGCAATACAGGTGAGGAGACAGGATAATTTATGAGAAAATATATCTGTAACCCATTAGTGTGTAATACCATATAAGGAATGTCTCCTACCAATAATATTTTAGTAAAAAGGCTTTTAATTGTAAGTGTGACAACAAAGATCTTGTTCTGACTTGTCTGTAAGCTCCTGCCTTCTGGGTAACTACCTCACTCTTGGTAGGAAACAAAATTTCATTTCAAGAAATATTATTTGCTGTCTGATTATTTTAAGTGGAAGACACCTTAGATTTATCTGGGGATGAAATGTCTCACTGAAATTTGTGATTCGCATGGTGATGGGGAAGTTTTATTACAAAGAGGAGACCAGATGAATGATTACTTTTTGTTTTCTTATTAGTTTATATTAGAGACTCTTCAAAATAAACTGTGCTATTTTGACTGGTGCCATTATATCAGAACAATGAGCATTCTTTTTCATGCTACTAGAGCATGTTTGACAAAGGAAAGAATGAATACTGATTTTCTCTGAATATATTTTAAAAATAAATAGAAGGTGCACTGCCAATAGGAAGAGAACTAAGAATGCTGCTCATTATTCTTTTAAAACATGTTCGTGTTCTTACAAATGGATCCTGTGACTGGTTCTTCTGTAAGTTTGAATAACACGAAGATAGGATTATTTGATTCTGTGATGCCATTGGTACCTGGTTTTATGCATTCTTGAAAAAGGTTACCAAGTGCTTCCTTCATTCCTCATCTCCACCACCATCATGGTGGCTATAAGCAGACCTCTACTCATGACCACAGTTCACATACTATCCATGGATCTTGGTTCACAGGGCAAAAGACTCATCTGTCTACAGGGATATTACAGACAATGACGGGGGAAAGGTGAGTTCTCTTTTGAGCTTGCAAGGATTACAACTCAATGGAAATAGGAATAGATTTTGATTCAGTCCTGGTCATTTTTTAATTTTAATTTTATTGTAGGAACATTGCATTGTAACATCATATAGATTTATGGTGCATATCATTTTAAATCAACATAAACACACATTCTCTCATTTTGGAAGATTAATTGCTTTTATTGAATACTGAAATTATGAAAACAACCACATGAAAGTTTCAACTACTTCCAGATTTTTCTAGTATTCTTAACTGATAGTTTAAACTACTGTTTTTCTTTATAATGACATTTTTATTGCTGTTTTTATTATGGTAACATTGTATTACAACACTACAATGTTTTGGGTGTGTAAATTCACTTTTCCTCAAATATGCAATGTCACATTGCAGCCACCATGAAATTTACAAAATATAAAAAATAAGTTTAAAAAAGCAAAAATCTCCCAAAAACAAACCAAAAAAAAAAAGCTTAGCGTGTTTATGAATCACAAAAACTTTGAATAGTTTTTGAATAGTCAAAGCAATCTATGAAAGAAGAACAAAACAGGAGACATCATTTTTCATATTCATTCAATATTATAAAGCTATAGTAATCAAAACAGTATGGTACTGATATAAAAACAAGCACACAGACCAATAGAACAAAGTGCCCAGAATGAACCCAGGTGCACTGGTCAACTAATATTTGACAATGAAGCCAATAATACTCCCTGGAGAAAAGGCAGTCTCTGCAATAAATAATGCAGGGATAATTGAATATTCACTTCAAAAGAATGAAACTAGACATATTTCTTACACCACTCCCAGAAATTAACTCCAAATATCTGAAACCCATAAATGTAGCAAAGAAACTATTACACATCAAGAAGAAAACAGGAAAAAACCTTTCTTGACCTGAGTCACAATGGTAAATTTTAGATGACCTAAAGCACAGATAGCAACCACCAAAATTAATAAGTGTGACTACATCAAAATAAAAAGTTTGGTACAGCAAAATAAACAAAGAACAAAATGAAAGGAAAGCCTATTTGATAGGGATAAGTATCCAAAAACATAAAAGCTCATAAAACCTAGTAATAAAAAAGCCAAAATATATAATCTCATAAAAATGGGAAATAAACCTCAAAAAGCATTTTTTTCTAACATTCCATATGAATGGCCAACAGTTACATGAAAAACTGTTCAGCATCACTAGTCAAAAGAGAAACAAGATCAGGTGTGTCCTGATGGAGCGGCGGCTGCGTCCATTGCCTCTGAAGGGTCAACACATACCCCTAGGTTTGAGCCCTGGGTTCAGAGGGAAACAACCATATGAAAAATGAGCTAAAATAAAATGCTGCTTCCTCCTCTCTCTTCTTGCCTGCCTGCCACTTGGCTTGCCCAACCCTTTCTTAAAAAAAAAAAAAAAAAGGAGAAACAAGGTCAAGATACAATATCACACCTGTTAGACTAGCTATCATGAACAAGACAAGAGATAACAAGGATTAGTATTGCTGTTTGAAAATGGAAATCATTGGTGCGATGGTACATTGGCATAGCAGCTACAGAAAATTATGGAGATTCCTCAAAAAATAGAAAATAGAACACCATATAATTCAGCAATTCCACTTTTGGATATATTTCTCTGAAGATACAAAAACACCCCCGTTAAACTACTGATTTTTAAATCTATAAGGAGCTTATTGTATTCAATAGTTGTACAATGTTTCGTTTATTTAACAAATGTAATTAATTGTGAAAGTTATATGTGACATTAAACAATTCTATGTAAAAATAGTGTTATTGCTATAAAGGAAGCTATTTTTTAGCAGTAGCCTAATAGTAATAAAATATCCGATTACAGTATTTTTGGTTTAAAGAATGAGTTCGTATGCACTTAGAGTGATTTTACCAAGACCCTCAGCGTTGATATTAATCTGCAGACATTTATTAAGGGACTGTCGTGGGCCAGGTATTTTTAATTTCTCAAGGTAGATTAAATAAAATGGATAAACATCCCAATTGCTATGGTCAGAATTTTCGTGTTCTCCTAAATCCATACACTGAAACTATAATCTCCACGACAGTGGTGACTGGAAGTTGGGTCTATGGGAGGTAAATAGTTTATGAGGGCCATAACTGGGATTACTGCCCCTATAAAAGAGACAACTCATGTCTTTTGCTATCTGACACAGCAAGAAGACACCTTCTAGGAGGAATGGGCTTTCACCAAATCTGCTGATGCCGTCATCATCCTGGCTCCAGCACTGTTCTTTCCACCCTGTGATGCAGAAGGCTGCTAGATACTCAGTCTGGTTTTAAAGGTTTGGAGATTCTAATCATTCCAAGAGCTCTTATCAAGGAAAGTACCCCTGGCATTTGGCTATTTTATCAAAATTGTTCAGCCAAAGCTAACATACAGCTCAGCTGTGCTCACTTTTAGGTTCACCAGAGCTGTGTGACTGGTAGTTTGCAAATGGCAATGCAACTGCTTAGTTTATAAGATAATGGCTGCTCCAAGTGTGCTTGTGGAGACCTATGGGAACTGGCAGGACAAAATGGAGACCAAGCCCCAGAAGGCCACTTTCAGTCTTTACCCTTTGAGGTCATGGTAACTCTGATCAAGACCAAATTAGAACTGGGAGTAGGTGTGGTCTTCCGGTCCTAGAACAATTTGCCTTTTATTCTGGAAGTCTGTAAATATCAGAGACGTAATTTCACCCTTTCCCTCTCCTCCCTTTGCAAAAGGCATGTAATCTAGTCCCCATGTGGTGAGAAGTATATGAGGCGGCAGAGCAGGAACTCACCTCTTCCTCTTTGGCCAAAGAGTAAATTTCTTTATTTGCGACCCTTGAGATCTTTATTAGCTGCATAGGAAGAAGAACCTAGGTGATGGGTGATATTGGTAAGGTGCTGGTCTAAACCAGTTCTACCTAAAATCTTGGATGGCTTGGAACTGTAGGAACATTGATGAACATCCTACAACACACAAGATAACTTCCCCCGCAACTGATAAATTATCTGGTCTAAAATGTTAATAGTTCGATGTTGAGAAACTCTCTTCTAGGATAACCACAGTCCTTCAGATCAACATTCTGCCCCAAATCATCTGTCTGATAACCATGGGATGTCATTAACTATATAATGTTCATACTGACTGTGATGGGGTCCATTTTCTGGATAATGACTACGTGCTAAGTAACTTGAGAGTTCATCTGACCTAAATCACACCATATTATATGGTCTCAGTAAAGACTGAAAACAGCTAATCACCATTTATATCTCTATAATGTAAACCACCTCTGCTAAACGAAGACAACAGTCAATTGCTTCTGGTCAGTCTTTAATCTTAAAAGTTAACATCTCTGAGATACTTGTCAAAGAACTTGGGTCCATCACTACAGTGGATGCTTCTTAAACGAGCCCTGTCTTTAATCTTGTAGTGTCTAGTTTTCTGGCCTTCAAGTCAAGCAAAAAAGTTTCAAAATTTTGTTGTATCTTAGCAGTTGAAGCTGGTGGGGCTTTGGTAGTTTTGAGCATGCTTCATGGTCCCAGCTTCTCCCTCTGATGCCCTGGGATAACACCAACCCAGGAGAGCCCAGGCAGCAAGAGAGAGCTGGCCTCTAAGCACTTGAATATGGACATAATGCTTAAACTATAAGGACTCAGTGCCAGAGAATGCAAAAAATGCTAACAATGCAGTTGAAGATGCAGCGCCATTGGTTAATTTGGATGCACATATTTCTGATTTTAACACTAGCTTAATGGTCTTAGACAAACTTCTTCAGATTTAAGGTCATAACGATTACCTGGTAATGCTTAAAGCATTTTGCATTTTGGTCCAAGAGCCCTTGATTGGATGCAAATCAAGCAGAAAAGGGTTGCCGGTTACTTTGGATGTGCTTGTTCTTGGTTTTGACACAGAAGATGCAGTTCTTCATGAAGATGCTCAGCTTCTTAGACTGTAATTTATCCAAGAGATCAGAGAGCTACAGACTAAAATAAATGAATTCACAGTAGCTGTGCGGGCAATTATCGCAGATCCAGTGACAGCTCGCAGATCCAAAGACGGAATGCAGATCCAACAACGGACTGCAGATTCAGCGACAGATCGCAGAGTGGGGAAAGTTGAAACACTGTTAGGAGTTTTGCTTCTCTCCTCATCTACATAGAACCACTGCCACATTTTCAAGGGCAGAGTCCCAGAGAATTGATAAGGTTCTAGAGATTTTTTATCAGTTTTCTCTTTAATAAAGTCAGAAAAGTGAAAAAAACACTCCTTCCTTTTGCTTTCTTTCTTTTTTTAAAAAAAAGAGATCTCACTCTTACCTTCCCTTTTATTGGATTTGTTTTTTATTGAGAGTTCTTTTTATCCCTGAGAAGGATATTCATAAGCAATACCAGCTTGTTTCTAAGTCCAGCCTTCAGTGCTGGTGTGGTTTACATGTCTCCATCTATTGTGCAGAGGAAGAACTAGGCCTGATGCAGCGTTCTCTAAGTTTCTTTTTTAGACCAAGTGACAGAGTGACCCCTTCTGTCTCCTCTAAGACTCCAGGTCCCCTTTCCAGGCCTCAGTTCAGGGTCTGCCTCAGAACTGACTGCCACATAAATTCTCCATACTTGTTATGAAATTTGGACTTTTCTCTTACCACTTGTGCCTAACGTTAATTTGTTCACACAGTCTGTGAAGAATCTCAGAGAAATGGATGCAGTATTCCTTTGACCCCCACGACAGCCCAGGTAGTGCCTCTGGTTCTCTTTTAAGCATATAAGCAGCTACTGGAGGGTGGAGGTGGGAGCAGCAGAATGTGACTTCATTTCTAGGTACGGATGCTTATTGGTTCTGTTTTTTTCCTGTACAAAAAATACACAAGGTTAAGAATAAATCTGGAGTGACCTTGTTTACAAACAAAACAGAATGGTGCTGGAGCCTTCAGTCATCCCAGATGAGTCAGATACCTTCTGTATTTGTAGTAAATACTTGGTTCTTTTCTCCTCATAAGGCAACTTGAAAAGTCCAAAATGACTAGGATGGGGTAACTGAGCTCTTCCTGGAAACTAGGTCGCCATAAAAATCAGAGAAACTATACTATATTTGAGAAAATACCCACATTAAAATTTTTTTCTTAGAAAAATCACCAGTAAAGATAACAAATGGATCCATTTCTTTTAGACTATCTCAGAATTATTAGGGAGACTTTTACAAGAATTCATCTGTGATGAAGAAACTTATTAGTTGCCAAGATTATAATAATGATCATTACATGTTCTCACTTTTTTTAATGAAAACTTAGTTACATATTTCTTCATTTTGATGAATTTTTGAAATTGAGAATGGTGTATAAAATATGCACAGATACAGAAAAAAATGACCCTGGTGAATAAATCTCATTCTTGGTTTTCCTCACTACTCCCCACCGAAAGGCAATTTTGCAACAATTTGTAACAACTTTTAAACAATTTTGTAATAATTTTTGTAACAATCTTTTGCAACAATTCCTCTGGCAGCTTTTGAATTGAGGCAGATATAATTATGGAACTATTTCTATGACATCCTTCCCCTCAGCACTCTCTCCAAAACAAATATAATCTTAATGGGTATTGATGGAGCCAAATTTAATTAAATATACCAGAAAGACTTGCTACAGCACATTATACAGTTTTATTCTTAGTCTGCTTCCTATTGCAAATGAGGCTCTGGCATGAGCTATAAAGTCATTTTTACCTTCTTATTTTTTGGTTCTAGGGTCTAATAACATCATTAAAAAGAAAAGCAAAAATTACATCCACAAAATACAAACGTTAAAAAAGACCGATAACCCCACATGCTGGGGAGGGTCTGAAGCACTATCATACTGTTAGTGGGAGTTTAAAATGGAAATACATTTAGATAAAGTTTGGTAGCTTTTAAAAACAGAACTAAAATGTACGCTTAACTTTTGACCCAGCAATTATACTCCTGGGTGTTTACATAAGACAAATGGAAATTTTGCACACACATTTACAGTAGCTTTACTCACAATTTAAAATGTAAATAGCTCAGGTGATTATCAATTGGAATAAACAGGACTAAACAGGAGATCAATTATGGTGAATTTATATACTGGAATGCTACCCAGTACTAAAAAGGAATGACCTATTGATTCATGCAAAGACTTGAATACATCTTTGAGAACATATTTATGCTGGATAAAAGAAGCCTTACCAAAAATATATGAATTCAATTTGTGTAATGTTCTAACATAAATAAAACTAACTTATAGCAAAAAAATATTGGAGGCAATTGTTCTCAGGGAGTTAGAGAGTGAGTTATTGTCAGGGAAGGGGCATGAAGGAAACTTCTGTAGTGATGGTAAAGTTATATGTCTTGAGAAGGGGCTTATGTTATACAGGAGCAAGAATCAGTGAAAGACATTAAAGAATACACTTAAGATTTGTGTATTTCATACCCACAATATTTTAACCCCTAAAATTTCATGTAAATTTTACATGTAAATATCACCCCTGAAGTTATGATAAATAGTAAACTTCATGTAAATGTTACCTTTCAAAACTGTGAAAATGTATTAAACTTTAGTTAATGATATCCATGTCTAAGTTCTTAAGGATGTCAAAACTAATGTTAGTAATTATTTTTCTCTTGAAGCAACTTTGATTTACAACACAATATGTTTTAGGTGGGCAGGTTCACTCTCCATCAAATATGTGATAAACCACACACCTACCACCAAATTCCTGGTGGTCTCCACCGCTGTCTGTTGGACCCCACTACTCTTTTCTCCCTCCCCTGTCTCCTTCTCTCCAGTAACCTCAGTTCTGTTGTCAATGTTCACAGGTTATTTTTTGTTTGTTTTGTCTGTTCACTTGTTTTATTTCTTTACTTTCCACATGTAAGTGAGATCATACAGTATTTGCCTTTCTTTTTATGATTTATTTCACTTATGACTTAATTTCTCCCAGTTCTGTTCATGGAGTCACAAAGAGCAGGATTTCCTCTTTTTTATAGCTGAGTAATCTTCCATTGTATGTATATACCACATCTTCTTTATCAATTCACCTGCTGATGGGCACTTGAGTTCCATTTCTTGTCTGTTGCAATTTGTGTAACAATGAATATGGGAATGCAGAGGTCTTTTCAGTCAGCATTGTGTTTTCCCAGTAATATCTAGCAGTGGGATAATGGGATCTTATAGATGTTTCATTCTCATTTTTTTTTTTTTTTTTTTTAATGATTCGGTACACTGCTTGTCATAAAGTTTGCAATACCAACACTGTCTAAGGGCTTCCTTCTCTCTACATCTTTGTCAACTCTTGTTTCCAGTCTTTTGGGTAATAGCCATTCTCACAGGGTTAAGCTGATATCTCATTGTGGTTTTAATTTGCATTTTCCTGATAGCAAGAGATGTTGAACATCTTTTAATGTACTTTTTGGTTATCAGTATGTATTCTTTGGTGAAATGTCAATGAGATCTGTCTTTTTTGGATTGGCTTATTTGGTTTTCTTGTTGAGTTTGATGAGTTCTTTATGTATTTTTCTTATTAAGACTTTGTCATATGCAAAATGTACAAATATCTTCTTCCCTTCAGTAGGATGTCTTTTTGTTTTGCTGAGAGTGTCTTTTGTTGTGCAGAGCTTTTTAGTTTGATGTCGTCTGATTTGTTTATTTTGTTTTTGTTTCCCTTGCCGATTTGAGTTACGTCCTCAGTATGCTAGTACTTAAAATATCTTTTAAAAAATGGATTGCTATGTGTTTGTAGAAAGGAATAGATAGATGTGTGCTGAAGCAAAATAGGAAATGTTTATTGTAGAATCTAAGTTAGATGATATGGATGGCTGCTCTTTAGTATATTTTACATGTCAGATTTCATCTTTCTTTGGAGCTCTTTAAGCTCATGAAATCCTTTTCAACATTCGATATCAGGTTGGTCTTTTCTTTCACTGAATTCTTTATATTTAAAGGAAAGGTACAGGCAGGAATGAAGATGAGTAGACCAGCAGGAAGAGAGAAGAAGCAGCAGCATTAATTTGTTTTATTTAGTTGCTCATCTTGGTTGTTCTCTCCAAGCTGTGACGTGAACCCAGGTTCTTGGGATGGATTTAGACTATGCCTGGATGGAGGCAGGGACCCGACTGCTACTCCACAAGGAATTGCCCACTGAATTCTTCTAATGAATGTAGCAAACATCACAAATTGCTATTGCTTGGTGATAGACTTCATGGATTTGCTGGAATCAGGTTACTCGCACTTACCTTGTAACACACGATATGAATGTAGACGGAGCAGAGACTAACCTCTTTGTATTTTCTTCCTCTCCTCCAGTGTCAGTGTAAGACATCACTTACAAGTTTTTCCAGAGTACTGTCACATGCTGATGCAATTTGTTGGAGCATCTAAATTTGATGATCTAGAAGAGCAACTGTGACTTCATAATTTTCAGATGAGTCTTAGTTTAATTTTAAGGATGGCCTAGCCCTAGGGTGGTAGACTAATCTGTTTCCTGGGTAGAGTCCAGTTTCCATTTCAAAGGCCTGAACATTTGCTATTTACAGCTCATGTCTCCATAGAGAAGACAGGTTATCAGAGAGGAGCCAAATTAGATTTCTTCAGTGAACCATACAGCCCAGTGCTTTGCACTGGGATCCTTTGTCAGAGAGGCTCCTTCCTTGGCAATCTTTTGAGACAGTGTGGAAAGCTGGGGAGACAAAATGACACACATTAGCAGCTTACTGATATCTTTCTTCCACAGCCAAAAATAGGTCAACAATTGCAAAATTATCAGAAGGTAGTTTGCATTGACTGCCTTTTGGGATCCTGACACTTATCTTGCTTTTTCTCTGTGATTGATACCCTATGGAGACAAACTACACAACAGGAGCAGCTAAGACTGCCTTCACTTTTAATTCCTGGAAGAATGATCTCTAAGACTGGTGAATCAAAGTAATTTACGCTCTGCTCAGAAGAGCATTAAAATCTCAAAGACTATTAATCCCTAAATAAAGATGGGTAAATATTAAAAAATACATTTTCTAGTCTTTCTACATTTGACTTTTATTAGTTGCAGCAATTGAACTCTTTTTGCACATTATTTTAGAGTAAATTTGAAACATTCAAGTGCAGAAATTTTTGTCATGCTTTTAAGAAAGATAAAACTAATCTAGAAATGTATCATATAAAGCTCCAAAGAGCATTTTGTTATTTATTATTTCAAGAGAATCTTAGAGTTGATGGTAATTTTGAGCTCATGTACCTATGCTGATGTGAAGGGACACAGTCTTCTCCCTCAGAGAATCCCAGAATATCCAGTCAGCCTCTACAGGTTGAGAGAGACATCTTTCTCTTTCATCTCTCAATCCCATTGTTTTTATCTTTGAAAAATTATACCAGATCCTCCAAACCTAGCAGATTTGACTTAGAAATTCCTTTTATGTAATTGATTTTTATAATCACAAAAACACATAATATGAAGTTTATCATCTTAATCATTTTTTAAGTGTCCAAATCAGTAGGTAAGACTACTGAATATGAGTAACTAATACTATCCTTACTTTTAATTCCGGGAACAATGATCTCTAGGATTGGTGAATAAGAGTAATTCCAGCTCTTCCCAGAGATCATTAAAATCTTAACGAAGATTATTAATGCCCAAATAAAGATGGGCTAAATATTATAAATAAATTTTCTTGTCTTTCTACATTTGACTTTCATTAGTTGTAGAAACTGAATTTCTCATTTTACACATTGTTTGATGCATTTTATACATTCTTCTGTTCACATTGCTGTACAATTGCACTCCTGCATTTTTCCGTCGTGCAAAACTGAAACCGTACCCATTAACCTTCTCATTTTTCCCTTGACCTGGCCATTCATGGCAGCCACCAATCTCCCTTTTGTCTTGATGAAACAGACTACTCTATGTGTCTCATATATGTGTAATCATAGAGTATTAGACTTTTGTGACCAGATTAATTCATCTGGTATAGTGTCTTCAACATTCATTCATGTTGTTGATACGTCAGAATTGACCTAAGTAATATTACAATGCAATATTTCTTCAATAGAATCAATTAGAAATAAGATGCTAGATAAATATTGCCTATACACTGAAAAAAATCTGTTAATCTGTTAACGGACACCTATGTGCTTACCACTTCTTGGCTATGAATAGAAGTGTGCAAAAATCTATGAAATCCTGCTTTCAATTCTTTTGGATATGTACCCAGGACTGGATTGACTGGATCATATGTTATTCTGTTTTCAATATTTTATGGAACTACTCTACTCTTTTCTCTGGTGGTTGCACCATTTTACATGCCACCAACAATGTACAAGGCTTTACTTCCTTCACATCCTTGAAATACTTACCTTTTTTGATTTTCTTATAGTAGTCGACCTTCATGGTTTGAGGTATAACATTACTTTTAATGGACTGAAGTCATTTTCTCACCAAAGGAGTTGAAAATATTGAGGGTGCAAAATCCAAATTAAGAGTCATTTCACAGAAAACTTGTGGTAGCCTATCATTTCTTCCATGGTACTGGATGTGTCCTTCCTGGCTTCTGAAATTGGCTATATCCTGAAATTTGCCACCCACCTCAGTGTTGACTAAGCAGATTTGAATGGTGACTGTAAGGTTTTTCTGGGCTCCGCGAGGAGAAAAAGTTCAATCAGACAAAAAGCAGAATAGTCAGGGCTTTATTGGGGTTTGCACACCCGGGCGAAACTTCCAAGTCCGCAGAGGGCTGGGAAGTCGCGCGCTAGAACAAAGGGGGACCGGCTCTTTAGGCAGAGGAATTTCGCGGGCTTCCCATGTTGCGATTGGGGATTGGCCCTGTGAATCCAGGTGTGGAGGTTGCATCCCTTATTCTGACGTCATCCACCTTTTTCCCGGGCTTGGCTGCCGTTTTCCCGGGCATGGCCTTTTCCGGGCATGGCCGCTGCTGCTTTTGTCCCTGGGCCAGCCTAACAGTGACTGTCTGCAATCCTGTTTTCCATGGTGAATAAATGACTTTAAGAGAAGTTTTCCAAAATTTCCACTTTCTAAAATGGTGGAAAAGTGACAATGCAAATTTGGCTTATCCCTAAAGAAAGACTGTGAATTACAGTTGGTTATCACCTGTTTGTTCCTCAGTGTTCTTTTTGGCAAAACAAGGGGGTGGGTTTAGATGAGCGGTGGCAAACCAGCATACCTGGAGGACCCACTAGGGCCTTGCGAATGAGTGAAGAGGGCTGGCAGTGAGGCAAGGCGGTGGGCTCTTTGAGTTTAGCTGTGCAGTAGGAGCACATGCCACTCAGAGGAAGAAGCCAGCACTCAACTCCAAGTGTGCCTGAGGGAGCACAGACTTTCATGCACACTCTGTATCATTAGACCTTCAAACTTGTCAAGAAAAGGTGAAAAATTAAACATGACAAATTTTATTGAAAAAAAAGCCCCACTGGCATGCAGGACAAATAAAAAAATTCTGATTGAAATGTGGCCCTCTGTCCATGGCTTGCAATATGCAAGCTAGATGATCTCTCTGGTCCTTTGAGTTCTAAAATTATTTGATTTCCAGATTTCCAGAGCAGATTAAAAATATTGTCTATACATATGTAGATTTCACCTCTCCAAGGAAGACATACAAATGACCAACAGGTTCATGAAAATATGTTCTACGTCTCTTGCCATCAGGGAAATGCAAATCAAAATAGCAATGAGATATCACCTCACATGAGTAAGAACGGCTATTATATACATAAAAAAGGAAATAAGTGCTAGAGAGGATGTAGAGAAAAGGGACCTCTAATTCAGTTGGTGGGTATGTAAAATGGTGCAACCATTCTGTAAAGCAAAGAATTGAGAATGGAAATTTCATATGATCCAGTTATTCCCCTACCAGGCATTTACCCTAAAAAGACGGCAGCACTTGTCCAAAGAGATATATGCACCCCATGTTCATTGCAGCACTATTCACAATAGCTAACAGCTGGAAACTACCCAAATGCCCATTAACAGAGGAGTGGAAAAAGAAGATGTGGTACATATACACAATGGAATACTATGAGTCCATCAAAAAGGGAGAGATCCTGCCATTGGCAACAACATGGATGGACTTGGAGAAAATTATGCTTAGTGACATAAGCCAGAAGGAGAAAGACAGACATCCTATGATGGCACTCATATGATGTGTATAGAGATAGAAAACAAATGAATGTCATAAATTAAACAACACTAAGAGAGAGAGAGAACAGAGAGAGAGAGAGAGAGAGAGAGAGAGAGAGAGAGAGAGAGAGAGAGAGAGAGAGAGAGAGAGAGAGAGAGAGAGAGAGAGAGAGAGACTACTCGAAGCAACTACAGACATGGACTCTTACTGGTAGGAGACAAAAAGGCAAATCAGTGGGTACCAAAATGAAATGGGATGAAGGGAATAAATCATAAATGAAGGGAGGAAAAAAAGGCAGGGGGGGCAAATTGGTAAACCTACTGTGCTATATGTAAATGCAAAAATACTATTATATATACCTCCAAACAAGTTAATGTCAAAATGCAATATCCCTTCAATTAAAAAAATATGTCTATAGTTCAGGATCTGTTTCTATTTTTTTATCCTGGATCACTGAAAACTCTAGGCTGCTGTCTTGAGGTCACCAGGATGAATCAAAATGACTCAGTTGTTTATACATAGATGTCTCCTTAAATACTATATTTATCTTCACTGAATTGCACTAAGGAAGATTTGTGTGACAGCTCATCTCATGTTTGAAACGATACATGGCTCTTTGTAGCAGAAAATACTGTCTTTGATTTGATTTCTTGGATCTGTATTGAATTTCAGCAAAATTGAAGAGGTGAAAAGAAATCGGTTCATGTCTCAATCAATTCATGAACTAAAAGATAGAGGAGAGTTCTCTTTTCACTCAAGATTTCTCTCTCCCGTGAGAATTATTGGAGACTATCGGAGATTGCCTGCCTTTTTTCCCACTGGAACTGTTTCTTTCTTTCTTTCTTTTTTTTAATTAAGAATGCTGCTGATTGACATTTACTCCCTACCCACTATCCATTTGTTTCCTTCTTGGGTTAATAGCATTTTAATTTCCCAACTAGCCACTCTTGTGAGTCTTAGCTGAGAACAGTGATTTTCAATTTATATTCCTTGGACCAGCAACATCAACATCATAAGGGAACTTGCTAGAAATGCACATTCTCAGGTCCTGCCCCACTGGTTTAGATAAGTATGGTGTGATTCACTTATCACAGTTCCAAGCTTGATTATTGTAAGGTTTTTCTGGGCTCCGCGAGGAGACAAGCTCAATCAGACAAAAAATATCAAATAGCCAGGGCTTTATTGGGGTTTGCACACCCGGGCGAAACTCCCAAGTCCGCAGAGGGCCGGGAAGTCGCGGGCTTGGAAGTCGCGCGCCCCAACAAAGTGGTACCGGCTCTTTAAGCAGAGGAATTTCGCGGGCTTCCCATATGGCGATTGGGATTGGCCCTGTGAATCCAGGTGTGGGGGTTGCATCCCTTACTCTGACGTCATCCACCTTTTTCCCGGGCTTGACTGCCGTTTTCCCGGGCATGGCCGCTGCTGCTTTTGTCCCTGGGCCAGCCTAAAAATTATAATGCACTGAGATTGGTTTAGAATGGAAATATAATCTAAGTGAGAAGTTTTCAAACTTTATGGCAAATCAGAATTATTTGGAGGGCTTTGTTAAAAAAACTTGCTTATATTCTCCCTCAGGGTTTAGGATTCTGTAGTTCAAAGGTGAGATCTAACAAATGAAGCAAGTTTCCAGGTAATGCTGATTCCTCCTCAAAGAGATGCTGGTGATTACACTTTGAGAATCACTAATCTGAGCTCATAAGAATAAAATCTGAGAATTTTGCTGGGATCTACATGCATCAGTTAGTTCATGTGGCATAAATGCTGTGTGAAAAGTACCCCAATTCTTAGTTGCCGACAAGTATTTATTTCTCTTTCACACACATG